>JANHFM010003084.1:134564-150823 GCA_032468115.1 Grayia smithii
GCCACAATCGCTACCAGATTGCCTGAGCCTGCCCGAACTGGGAGGATTTTACCCCTGGGTATAGGGTTTCCTGCCTAAGAAGGGGGTTGGACTAGAAGACCTCCAAGGTCCCTTCCAACTCTTCTCTTCTTCTCTCCTCTACTCTCCTCTACTTTACTCGATCCAAAAATACACACAAAAATGTCCAGCAAACAATGTTTTTGCTTCCAGCTTTTGTTTAGTAGCTCCTATCTTTTCAAAGTTTCTTCCACTTTATGCTGCTTCCAGTCACTTAGCAATGAGCCGTGCTGTGTAGTCATAACCTTGGTAATTATTTTTGGGTGTTCTCCTTCAGGGGAAAGTACTTCTGAAAGTATTTCATCAAATCTGGGAAGACAGCCAGCTCTCATCCCCCTCTAAAGTATGAACATTATAACTGCTATTTAATATTTCCATCCCATTAGTTTTTGGTCTGGTCTTTTAATAGCAGCTGATAAACAATTTCAGCAGCTGATAAACAACTTCAGAATTCAGAATATAAAAACATCTGCACTCACCATTTGGAACATGGACTGATGATGAAAGATGATGAGACTTCCTTACCTCAGAACTAAAATAAAAACTCAAATACAGTCCCCGATGTAAGAAAATAGTTCTTTTTCAAGTCGAATGCATTAGTATAACATTATGGGATTCCATCACACAAAAGATAATACATTAGTGGTTTCTCTTTCATCTGCTGAAATAATTTACAAAGAAACTTTTTTAACTGCTGACTTCTCAATATACCTGATAAATTAAAGTGCAAGCTTAGTTTACATATTTTAAACCCATACATTTAACAACTGCAACAAAACATTTCATGATAAATATCTTAGTTCAAATCTTGATATCAAGTAACTGAAACATTTTAGCCCCAAAGTTTTAAATTCAGAACAATCTGGTAATCTACAAAAATTTGTCCAAATAATTTTCATCAGTTGTTCCGTAGGTCACCTTTGGAACAAAAATGAAAGCAAATTTCCATAAAACCAATTTTAATCAATTTCACTGCAGGTTTTCCAAATAAAACATGCATTTCTTTTTAGACACATGCAAGGAATTCATTATTTGCCAGTTCCTGTGGGAAATGACCGGTCTACATCTCTGGGAATCTGTAGGTGGGGTACAAGGGACACAATAATGAAACAGACATTATAACATTGCAATAAAAATCCTTCCCCTTTTGTAACTCCCAGTGTGACATCACTCATAAGTACTTAAGTGATAGAACTTGTCCCTTGATATCACAGTGCACATTTTATTATTTTGAAAAGAGTTCTCTTTGCTGCAGATGCCCATTTCTACATCTCAATCTGACATGACTATTGAAATAGTTTTTAACATTTCTCCTTTTTTTATTTTTTGTAATGGTTAGTAAACTGAAGTGGAACCACAGAGACCCAATATTGTCTCTGAGGACTGTATTTGGGTTTTTATTTTAGTCTGATGTAAGGGAGTCTCATCATCTTTTATCACCAGTCCATGTTCCAAATGGATTCAAATGGACAGTGCAGATATTTTTACATTCTGAATTCTGAAGTTGTTCATCAGCTGCTGAATTTATCAATTGCTATTAAAAGGCCAGACCAAAAATGAATGTCTAGGAAAGAGGAGGGAGTTGAGAAAATATTGCAAGCTCAGAACATCTATCTATTTTTCTGTTATCTGAGAAATCAGTTACTGGTCTATTCATTAAAGGGTTGTTACCAAGAAAATAAGAAATAGGGAATATTTAGCTATCAGGAATTGATACTTAGATCCAAATGCTCAATCCTATACTGAGCCTAATCAGCTTCTTTCAGACCAACTCCTTTACAGGGTCACTATCATGAGCCATCGTGGCACAGTGGTTAGAATGCAGTACTGCAGGCTACTTCTGCTGACTGCCAGCTGCCTGCAGTTCGATTCTCACTGGCTCAAGGTTGACTCAGTCTTCCATCCTTTCGAGGTCAGTAAAATGAGAATCTAGATTGTTGGGTCAATATGCTGACTCTGTAAACTTAGAGTGATCTGTAAAGCACTGTGAAGCAGTATATAAGTCTAAGTGCTATTGCTATTCTCCCTCCATCATGTAGGCCAACTTGTGTTCCTTAGAAACAAAAGGTGCAAGAGAAAAAGTGATGTATAAACACATATAAAGAATTTTTCAAGTCAAAACAGTGGAATCAATAGGACAAGAAGCAGATCTGCCCCTTCCCAGTCCTTTGCTAACATTAACCTATTATCTGGAGTTCCCCAAATATGCTGAACAATATGACAGTTTAAATTCAAAACCCAGGTGCCACAGGTTGAGGTAAAATACTGATCTCTAATATCAGCAATACTTAATCAACACTGAAGTTATGAGAAGTCCCCTAAAGTTAAATTAAAAGGAGAAAAGTAGTTTGTGTAAGAATAGGTTCAGTGGTGGGTTGCTCCCGGTTCGGTCCGGTTCGCGCGAATAGGTAGTGGTGATGCTGTCACATCACCGAACCGGTTCTACGCATCCTGGACCTGCCCCCCCACGTGCCCGTACTTAACGATCTGCGCGCAGAGCGTGCGGACCGCGCTTGCGCACATGCACAGGAAGCTTTTTTGAGGGTTTTCTGTGAAAAAAAGCTTCTGCGCATGCGCGGGAGCGCCCATTTGGCGCACGCATGCGCGCCAGACGCACAGGAAGTGCATGCACCTTTAGAACCGGTAGTGGAGGTAAGTAGAACCCACCCCTGAATAGGTTCTCAAACTGATAAGAATTCCAGCAACCATTGTGTGACTAATTCACAGTTGCAGACTTCTCTTTCATCGGAGATCTGAATCTTCTCCTGTGTATTTTAAGACTCTGAACAAAGGATTCAGAAATACTCAGACCTAATGTGGAGAGAAAGGGGGGCAGGAGCAGGAGAGGGAGAAGGAGCGGGAGAGAGACCGAGACAGAGAGAGAGAGAGATTTCAAGTCAGTCTTGATGAAGTCCATGCAGTTTTCTTGGCAAGGTTTCTGAAAAGTGATTTGCCTAAGGAGGGGCTAGAACTTAGTCTGCCAGCTACACCCAACGTAGACAAACTGATTTTATATTGAAAATAGTTTCATTTCCTGAAATTCTTTTAATCCAAATGGTTTCATCTTAAATAAAGTTTGCTAAAGAGAATTTTGGAAAAATAATCCTTGTGACAAATCACTTTGATGCCAGCCAGTAGGCAAAGAACTAACACATGGTTTCAAATGTAGAATGGGATAATTGTCAATAATTAGAACAGCTATATGGACCTTGAAAAGTTGTAAGATTATGATTTCTTTTTTTATTATTCTTTTTTTAAGGAGATAAAAGTATTCATTATTTCTAATATTTGTTTTATGGGGTTGTTAAGGGTTATTTGATGAACAAGAATTATATGGACTGACATAGTTTATACTATGAAGATCAATATTATCATTAATATTTTATGTCGATTGCATAGAATCTTTCTATTTCTGCTACATAATGCATAAGTTGCAAATCAGCTCCCATTAAAGAACTAGTTATATCCTATTATTTCCAGCAGCAAGGGTAAATTAAAGGATAAATTGGCCAACCTGTGCGAACTTTATATATCATAATGAGGCAATATCATAGTCACAGTGCTTGCTTTGGATTAAGAATACTAGGATTCAGCCCATGAAATTTGCTCAATGATCTTACTATTTTTGAGTATATAGTGCACATCAACCTTTTCCTGGGGACTAAGAAAGGCTATAAATTGGAGGGGGGAGGGAATTTCCAATCACATCTCACATGATTATTAATTTTGTTGTAGCTGGACTCACTGGGAAGATAAAGTCGATGAAAGCAATGGGTTGCATTTGTGAACAATGAAAGGACCAGCTGTGGGGAAGCAATGGGAAACATTTTTATTAGTACACTATAAGCCACTATAGGCAACCTTCTCCCAGTGTTATAAGATCATTATCCTAGTTACTGTATGTTTCATAAATAAAGAGACAGCAGGTTGCCTTCTTCAGTGAAGGGTGACTTCACTTATTGTTTCTGGTTAACCATGACAGTAATGTAAATTGTCACACTATTTTTTTTTCTTCCTATAGAGAATAGTTATAGAATAGAAATAGAATAGCTAAATACAGCATATTACATAGAAATGTGCACATTTGAGGATGTCTCAATAGCATCTACTCTGTTTGCTTGAAGCAACAGCAGGTTTGAATATTAGCAAGAAGAGAATTCAACTGGAAGCAAAGTGAAGCAACAAGAAATTATGGAGTGAGTTTATGGCTTAAGAAATTTACAATTAATTAACTAGGCTTCCTTTACATAGCATATTTAATCATTAGCAATGTTTACCAGTAACAGCTAGTAGCAGCAGCACTCTGCCACTTGTGTCAGGGGGAGAGTGCCAACAACTGCTTTTACCACACTTTAGAAGCTGCTTAACCATTTTTTTTAATTTCAGGAAGTACAAATGGAATGAAATCATACCTAAAATATGGTTCTCAGTACGGCATTAGAGTTCTTCATCATTCATCAAGAGAAAAACAGCTTGTCATAAACTTTTACTGAGAGATACATGGTGGCTATATGACATTTAAGAACATGAATAGCCTTGCTTGCTGGAACGAACTATCCCTCTATTTCTTTGTTCAATTTCTTTGTCCATAGTAACCTAACATATACTGCTGGAGCAATCCAAGCAGACACTTTTTCTTGTTCCCCATTTCTGTTAGACAGAAGATAAAGGTTGATTTTCTCCATTTTAATCACACCATTTGCTAGTGATCACCTACACTATTATGTAAAAGTTTGTGTTTGATTAGCATAGCTGGCTGGAGAATTCTGGAAGTTGAAGTCCACAAGTCTTAAAGCTACAAAGTTTGAAGACCTCTGGATTAGTGGCACAGATGAATGGAATATCTATTATCAAGGAAGAAACATTTTCCATAGGCTATTTAATATGTCAAAATATCTCAAATAATTGAGACATCCCTATTCAACTGTTCATAAATGTGAAACAAGATGCATTCAATCCAGTAAATGAAGAGAGGGGAATATATCTGAAAATGAAAAGAAAGACAGTGCCCTTTAGAGTCTGTTTTCTCTACTTTAGCAAGCAAATTTCCTCCTGGTTCAATTACATGCCTGTCAGGCCTTAAGTGAAACCAGCCACCATGCCAGATAATGCTGCTGTGACAATTCCCTGTCTATATTAATATGAACATCTTGTTGGCAATTGACAACGTCTGAATGCACTGAGACTCCCTTGCTTGCTCCTGTCAAAGTCATTCCCTTGTCTTTGATTATTTTGATTGCTTTATAAATAAGAATTCCGTTACATCTTAAACTATATTTTAATGCAGGCAAGGTTTTTTATGGAATGAGATTTTTATCCAGTATGACTAGTAGATTCTACTTTGGATTTAAATTCACTTTGCAAAAATGAAATTTTAATAAGACCTTAATGTAGGTGTAATATATCTATTCCACCCACTGTGATAATTGATGATGTCAACCTACTAAAAATCATTTTTTTGTAAATTGTTGTGTGCTTATTTAGCTTTTTCAAATGGTGTGTGATTTCTTAGAAACAATAAAACCACCTCCAAAAGTAAATGAAGAGGGAAACGAGAGAGCAGTAGAGAAGAAAAGAGGCAAATTAAAGAGTGAAAGAAAAATGTAAAGCAGTAGGACAAGCTACTTAATTAATCAATTATATTAAAAAAAACTAATTAATCAAAGCTTGGTATAAGGCAAGTAGTAAATTTAAAAAATGTAACTTCATAATACATGCATCCCAAGTGTGTGTCAATACACTGTACTTTCTTTCTAGTTGGTAGGATATGGGTAACAGTGTGCTGATTTACAAGGTAACTCTAGATGAGCTGTCCTGGTTTGTATAGAGTAGAGCAAGAATGCTTGGTACTTTCCTTACTATTTAGCAGCGAATGCCACATGTGGCACAGGAATGAGTAAGAATGGTTATCTAGTCTATACTGTATTTTATCTTATTCAAAGTATTGATTTGAAATCATTGATTGATAAAAATCATGAACAGAAGGAAGTCAATAATTCTAGACCCTTGATGGCGAACCTATGGCATGTGTGCAAGAAGTGGCACACAGAGACCTCTCTGTGGCCATGTTTGCTTTGCCAGCTGCTCTTCTGGTTTCCAGCATGTGCATATGCATTAGCCAGCTGATCTTCATGTATGCTGGAGCCCCAGAAACCCAAAGACCAGCTGGCTGGTGTGCACATGTGCACAGCTGATCTTTGAGTTTCCAGGACTCATGCACGCACACACACATGTTCCCATTTGGGCACTTGGTGCCGAAAAGGTTCACCATCACTGTTCTATACCCATTTGAGTTTATTCATGAAGATAATTCTGGATTTTTATCTAAAAGACAATTCAAAGGTAGCGTAAGGACTTTACTTGATATAATAAAAATATCTACCACAAAATTATGAAAAAAAGTGCACACTAATCTTCTTAAATGCTGAAAAAGTTTTTCACAATTTGAACTGGTTAAGTTCTGTTTAAAGTTTTGGAAGATATGGAGTTTGGTAAGAATTATATTCAAGAAATCAAGTTGATGAGTACATCTCAAAAACCCAAGTTTTGATTAATGGTGTTTTTACTAAATCATGTGATATCCAGAAGAGGACAAGCCAACACTGTCCTCTGTTACCTTTGTTGTTTATTTCAGTTCTTGAAGTTCTGAATAGAGATATTAGACGAGCTGAGAAGTTAATGGACTTAAAAAGACCTTTAAATAGAGATCTTTTGCTGATGATATTGTTTTGATTTTACAAAATACATTGAAAGAGATTGAGCTTTTGATGAAAAAAATTGAAAGATTTTGGCATGCTAACAGGTTTTAAGATGAATAAGCATGAAACAAAGATGTTAATAAAATATAGCTGCACAAAATCAAGATGATCTGATGAAAAAAATGGTTTAACTTGAGAAGGATTAAATATTTGGGTGTTACTTGACTAATATGAATTGTGTTGTTTCAAAATAACTATGTTAAGATAGGGAATGAAGTTTTAAAAAGATATGATGAAATGGGGAAAATTGTAACTGTCATTGTTGAGAAGAATTTCTGCAATTAAGATTAATATTTTACCTAGGATATTACTTTTATTCCAGACAATACCTATATTGATGACCGACTGGTATTTAAGCCATGACAAGAAGATATTTCCAAATTTGTTTGGTAATGCAAGAAATGGAGAATTAAATAGAAGCTGCTATAGAATACTAAAGAAAGGGAGAGGCTAGGACTGGATTTTGCAGCTTGTTGCTCAGTATGGATGAAGGAGTTGGTGATTAAGAAATAGGTGGTCATTGGAATTGGAAGGATATAATTTTAGATTTGGTTGCATGGCTATTTGTGGTATGATAAAGTCAAGGTTAATGTAGGTTTTAAAAATCATTTCATTAGATGTGACATTTTGAAAATTTAGAGTAGGTATAAGGCAAAATTGTCTCTTAAATCCCTTAATGATTGTCTTCCTAAGAAATTTTTCTTTAGAAGGGAAATAATATTGAAACAATTCTCAAGGAGAATTTAAATTACAAACAGGAGAAAAGCAGGAGTTGGCTTTATATACTATTGGTTTCTCTATGTTCAGTAAATTAAATTAAATTAAAGAGTTAAGCTTCATGAGAAAAAAATATGAATTTCAAAATTAGACTGAATTTCATGTGGAATTGTGTATAAATAACAATTTTATTTATTTATATATAAAATTTTATTGAAAATGGAAATAGAGAATAATCAAATTAAAAACTATATGATAAATTAGGCAAAAAAGTGGATATAATATACTGTTAGACCAATGGGAGAATATATAGAAAAAAGGGGTGAAATTTACAATCAATTATCAAAGAGAAATTTTATAAAATGATGCATCATTGGTATATGACACCAGACAAATTGTCAAAAATATACAAGCGAGTTTAATGTTGAAAATGTAATCAAATAGAGGGTATACTTTTTCATCTTGGGTAGACGTGCAAGAAAGATAGAAAATACTAGGATCAAGTATGTATTCTGATTTTTAAAAAGATTAAATTACTAAATGAACTGAGATAAAAGTGAAGGAGTGAATGTTGGAGTGTTTTAGGAATGTTAGATGAATAACTCAAAAGTTGTTTTATAAATGGTTGGATAATAGGGGTAGAAATTAGGAATCGGAAAAGTATTATTGTATAAAAATAAACTGATTCAGACAATATGCTGTTAATTAAGCATTTATGTATATATGTAATGCAAAATATATAAATAAACTGTTTTTAAAAAGTGGAAACAAAAGCTATGCTATAGGTGTCCATGTCTAAGAAAACAATAATAAAAAAGAAGTAATTATTGCTGTGAGAACATCAAACAATAATATTGTTGAAGATTAATATAGATTAATATAGATTATTATTGGAAAAGTTTTTGCTTCTTTTGTTTGCTTTTACTTATGGACAATTTATTTAATCTGTGCAAAAACTGTATCTTAGTTTCATGATTGGAAGAGTTTTATTGTTCTCTTATACAAAACAAAATTTACTGAGAGTAAATGATAAAACTACAGGAAGATTAGCATATTAAGTGTGCATGGGAATTGTAAAGAGTCATGGAGATAGCCTTGAGGCAAATACTTAGAAACTGTTACATAAACAAAAAGGGCAAAAGCATTATTTGTGCCCTGGGAAAGGATATAGTTATTAAGAAGAGATTCAAACTAGCTTTACAAATTCACTAGGGTATATGAGGGTGGGGAATAGAAACACAAGCAGACTTGCAAGATCCTGTTACTTCAGCCTCTCTCAATAAAGCATAGTCCTGATCTTCCTATGGAGAGATTCCTGATCTGAACCACCTTGAAAGGCTGAGAGGAACATATTTGCAAATTTCTGATCAAAAGTACACAAGAGGTGACAATGAACAAAATCTGAGAAGTGCACTGAGGCTTTATACTGAGCAGGGAGTAGCGCAAACCATAATTTTGCACTTCAGCAAATTCAAATCTGCATGACTATGAGAAATAACATTTTACGTACATTAGCTTGGGACAAATATGTTGCTGAAGAATCTAAGGGATTTTATAATGAATGAAAGCTATGGCATGAGGCTGTGAAGAATATTGATCTGAAAATGAATGTATCAAAGAGCATAGTAACTGCACTTGACATGAGAAATGGAGTAAATGATAGCAGATTATACATAACAGTGAAAATATGTTTACTAAAATGATAAGAAAGTGATGGGGAAAAATTATGTGGTTGTCTGCGAGGGATGAATTTTTGTATAAAACAGCTGTCTATAGGAGTGTGTTTCTGCTCTTTTTGTAGTACTGAAGAACTCAAGGTGAAATACAAAGTTGGATGCAGTGGGAAGCTGAGTGGAGTGAGAATAGGGTTCCTCAGTAAGTAGTAAGTGTAGTAAAGCAAGAAGAGATAAGATCAAGAATGAAGGTCAATGAATAAATGTGAGTTGAATGCAAAAGTGAACAACAAGCAGAAAAGAAATATGTTGCGGTTGTTTCATCATGCAGAGGCAATGAAGACTGAATTACAAAACAAGTACATGAAGAAAGAGTGACTGATTTGAGAAGGCAAACTGGGGAAGTTGTCACTAGCTGATTGAGAGCCTGAAAAAAAGGTAAGAAAAGCAATGCATGGAGCAGGATATACATGAGATAAAAGCAAAGATGGCTTGCAAGGATAATACATGCAATGAATGATGTCAGTGTAAACAATTTTAGCTGTTTCAATGGGTTTCAGGTTTTTCAAATGGCTATTTCATCTACTGATCTCCGGCTTTGGGGGTTTTATCCTAATTTTGTTCAGCTCCATGTATCATTTAGTAAGCTGTTACATTTATTAGCTAAAAAGACACATTCGATAGTTGCATAAGGTTTGTAAGATTTCTTATAAATGGCATTTGTCCATTGGATTGTTTTTGCCACTTGGTGAAAGAAATAAAACTTGAATATAAAAAAAATTAAGGGGGAAAATTGAGTACAAGCCAATTCTGGAATTATACAATGCTTTTATGTCTGCTAAAATGTTTTTTTTTTATCACTATGCATTTGATACTGAATATTTTTGTTAAGTCTATTAGGAATGAGGGGGGAAATCTGATAAATATTGGCCTCCAAATTATTGATTTTTTTTCCTTCTGTGAATTAAAAATATATTAAAAAATAATTTTAGCATTCTTTTTTGTTATCTCACACCTTTAACTTTTTTTGCCTTGCTAATGTTCTGCACTTCAGATAATATTGCTTATCCGGAAAGGTAATAATATGATGGGTATGTATATATGTATGCATATATGTACTTCTGAATTAATACAAAATACAACAAACCATTTTCAATCATATGAAATCAGATTCCAGGCAAAAGCGTGCTTGTAAGGGGAATGCTCAAGGCTGTCAAAATATAGGTCAATGCTGCCTATTTTTCTGTTTAATTTAATAAGCATTTATCTTACGAGGCAGGTATATTTTTAGATATTATTTGGAAAGCAATGTAAGCATCAGGAAATCTTTTTCTTGCTAACCATACATAGTTACAATTGCAAATTCAACTTATGCTGCAAAAAGTTATATTAAGACCAGCAAATAAGTATCTAACAGGAATGTAGGACAAATACAGTATATTATAGTGTGCAATTATTCAAACTCGAAGCTCACTAACTTCAGTTCAATGACACAGGGGGTAAGAGTAAGAGACTTCGGGGAAAGCAAAACCAGGAATTATTTTTTTAACCTTTTTTGAAAAAAAATATTAATTGTAGCAGGGATCAGGAGGAGTGTGGAAAAGAACCCCGACAACAAAGCTTCCCTTTGACTTGGGAACAAAATTCAAATTTAATGTGAATTGAGCTAATTCAATTCATCTCATGGAAGGTGGGACACACTCTATTTCCAATATGTAATTCAGGAGCTTTGTTACAAAAGGTGGCCCTACAGCTCCTGTGCCAGGCAGGGAAACTAGAAAATCTTTTTCACCTCAGTACAGAAAATATTTTAATGGCAGGGAAAGGAAGAAAGGTATTGGATTCAGTTAATTACAGATTTGTGCTAAAACCAGAATAAGCATGCATCATCCATTGGCAGGCAAAAGCAAGAAAACTAGGGGGAAGATTTACTCTCTTATCTTGTATATATTTGTGTGTATGTGTGTACACACATACAGAGAGAGAGAGAGAGACAGACAGACAGACAGACAGACAGACAGAGACACACAGAGAGAGACAGAGAGACAGACAGAGAGAACATACATATGCATATAATAGCATTAAAAAATCAACACAATGTCAACATTGATAAGAGTAGCATTATGTAAAACAAGATAGGGAAAACATGCTGAAAATGTCTGCTGGATTTTTTTTTCCAATTTCTCGGTTAGCTAGATCACCTGGATTTTCTTTGGTGTAATGAAGTAATATGCTTTGTGTGTTTGTTTCTATGCTCCATCTTGTGAATTAATGATTTGTATGTATCACGGTGTGTGCGCGCACACCAGGAAGCACAAAGCAAGTGATCACAGGGCCAGAAGGGAGGAGCTTAAAAGGGGGACTTGACAAAATTCAGAGCTTGTTCTCATTTGTTTCTTTCATTGCATTAGAGGGATTTTTTCCTGAAATACATTTCTCCACAACTACAACCCCAGATCTGGGCTATTGTCAAACTTTCTATCTTCTGCTACATCAGATTTGGTCCCATTCTATTCAGTTTTCAGAAGGATAGTTTGCTGATTAAAGACAGATGGTGGGACAAAGTTCTCAGATTGTAATAAAAACAAAGAGAGGGAAAAACCAAGGGTGGAAGACCCAAACCTTATGTTATAGTCCTAACAACAATAGCGCTTAAACTTATATAGCACTTCATAGTGCTTTAC
The DNA here is from genome assembly GCA_032468115.1 of Grayia smithii. Lineage (NCBI taxonomy): Eukaryota > Metazoa > Chordata > Lepidosauria > Squamata > Grayiidae > Grayia > Grayia smithii. The sequence goes on from JANHFM010003084.1 coordinate 146,454, forward strand.
AGCCTTCTCTAAGTGGTTTACAGCAGAGGTCTCCAACCTTGACAATTGCTTGACAAGCTTTGCTGGCTGGTGAATTCAAAGCTTGACAAGCTTTGCTGGCTGGGGAATTCTGGGAGTTGAAGTTCTCCAGGCTTAAAGTTGCCAAGGTTGGAGACCCCTGGTTTACAGAGTCAGCATATTTCCCCCAACAATCTGAGTCCTCTTTTTTACTGGCCTTGGAAGGATGGAAGGCTGAGTCAACCTTGAGCCAATCAGGATCAAACTCCTGGCAGTGGGCGGAGTTAGCCTGTAATATTGCATTCTAACCACTTACCTCCAAAAATGTTGACAGAGTTGCTCCATATCTTCTTCCTTGTCTTTGTATACAGGAAACAAGGCATAAGAGATGCAGTGGTGCAGAGGTTAGAATATAGTATTGCAGGCTACTTCTGCTGACTGCCAGCTGACTGCAATTTGGCAGTTCAAATCTCACCAGGCTCAAGGTTGACTCAGCTTTCCAACCTTCCAAGGTCAGTAAAATGAGGACCCAGATTGTTGGGGTCAATATGCTGACTGTATAAACCGTTTAAAGAGGACTGTAAAGCACTGTGAAGCAGTATTTATCCATATTTTTTGGACTATAAAACACACCGGATTATAAAACGCACCTAAATTTACAGGAGGATAACAAGAAAAAATAGTTTTTGGCCTTCGCATGGCCCATTTTTGCCAAAAACAGGCTGGTTTTTGGGCTCCCAAGCCCCCCATGCATTGCGTTTTCACCAAAAATGGGCTGTGCAGAGCACTGCAGTGTGCTTATGGGGACTGTGGAGGGCAAAAATGTGACACACAGAGGCTTGGGAGCCCACAAACAGCTCCATTTTGGCAAAAACAGGCCATGCAGAGAACTGCAGAGTACTTCTGGGGCAGGGGTGGGTTTCACTTACCAATATTCCCAGTTTGCAATGGGAGCACATGCGCAGATCGTTCACAATGACATCCAGGTGGGCAGACATCCAGGTGGGCAGACATCCAGGTGGGCAGAGCCTCCCACTGGTTTTACCATGTTTTCCTGAAAATAAGACATGTCCGGATAATAAGCCCAATCGGGCTATTCAACACATTTGATAATATAAACCACCCCTGCAAAATAAGTCCCTCTCCCAACTACTTATATGCATGCGCAGTCAGTCCCGCCATTTCCTCTGGTTGCTTGCCAGGCAACCAAAATGAATTGAGGAGGTGAGGCTGTGGGGGGGAAGGCGGGGACATGCCCTCCCCTCCCTGTTCTTCGTGCCAGTCGAGCAGCCCAACACATCCCATCCCACCCCAATGGCAGCAGCAGCCTGGCTGCTTCCCTTCCCCACCGTCTCTTTATTGAGAGGGGTGGTGGGGCGGGGGAGAAGTGAGATACATGGAGTGAGACACAGCTCCCTTGCTGTCTCTTCTCCCCCCTTGCCAGGCATGACAGGGCTCCTGCCTCTCTCTTAGCCACCCGCCCCCTTTAGGGATGCAATTTGGGGGTAGCGGGTGGGATGGGTGAGAAGCGGGATGCAGGTCTTACTTTTCAAGTTCCGTTACTTTCCTCGCCATTGTGTCCAGGGACACATGCTGCAAAAGAAGACCTCGCAAGTTTGAGAAGTTTGAACTTGCGAGAAGGTTTTCTTTTACAGCATGTTTCCCTGGACACAACAGCAAGGAAAGCGACGGAGCTGGAAAGGTAAGACACACGTCCTGCTTCTCATCCGCCCTACCTGCCAGCCCTCTTGATAAAGACACTGCGGGGAAGAAAGCAGCTGTTGCCATTGGGGGGGTGGGACGTGTTGAGCTGTTCGGCTGGCGCGCAACGGGACATCCAGTCCCACGCTCACCACCTCCTGCATCCCCAAAATAATAAGACCCCCCAATAATAAGGCCAAGTCCTTATTTGGGGGATCATAAGAAAATAAGACCCTGTCTTATTTTCGGGGAAACACGGTACTACCGGTTCTATAGAACCGGACAAAACCAGGAGCAACTAACCACAGTTCTGGGGCCCAGGGAGGGTGAAAACGTGATGTGCAGAGGGTTCAGGAGGCCCAAAACGCCCATATTTGGTCTATAAGATGCAGCCAAATTTTCCCCACTTTTAGGGGCGGGGGGGAAGGTGCGTCTTATACTCTGAAAAATATGGTAAGTCTAAATGCTATCGCTATAAAGAGGTTCATGGCCATCTTCCAAAGAAAGGACCTCGACAACTTTTTTTGGTTAATGAGTGGAAGATAAAAATAAATATAAAACTTTGAAGAGAACAGAGGCTTCTTTAATTTTTAAGAAAGTGCTAACAATAGGGTGCTCTGGCTGCAGCTGCCAAATAATTTTGGACAATTCCTGAAGTTCATTAAACCCACTACATTTACCAGTAAAGCAGAGGAGCTGCAATGTGGCTGTGTAATAGCAAAACAGGAACATCAGTGCTCCTACTTCAAGGAAACACAAACTATATGAGCCAACAATTCCACAGCAAGAAAATTGCTCATATGTTTTGCTGATTCATTCCAAAAGAAAACAAGGAGCCACTTGGATTCAGTTGTTGTTTCACAGTTTCACAGTAATCTATAGGGAGAACAACCCAGTGCTGTCTACCCCAACCAGGCCCCAACTTTGTAATGGATATTTGTGGCCACAAATTAAATTGTGGAAAGACCAAACATTCAATAGGATAGTGATTAAAAGTTAGAGAAATTGTTTCTGAATAATATCCCCAAAAGAAGGCAACCACTTTGTTTTGTACTTATTATATACAGTATGATTGATTAGCAATAGTACTAATGGAAAATGGTAATATAAACAGACAAGTTCATAATTTTACAGAAGTCCCTTTAATTCATTTCATAAATGAAGGAGTTTGCTGACAGAGCAAGCTATTTGTAAAGCCCTGCCCAGTCTTATGCCAACAACTGTAGAATTGTATGGGTAAAATATGCTGTGCACTAGATCTTGCATGATATCCAGAATTGCTCGAGGATATAGATCTCCTTAGATTATGATGGACCCCTACAATTTTACAAAGTGTTTACAAAAGATTAGGAATATGGCACAGGAGGCTTATGTCTTACAGTATGTACATGACTTGCAATTATATTAAATGCAATAGATTCAATCTCTGTATTATGCAACACCCTGAGTGACTAAAATATTTCTTCAGAATCATTACTTGTGCCTGCTTCAGAGCTCTACATCCAACCACCCACCTGTAAACAATTTTTTCCCCAGTTGGAGGTGGAAACCAATACAATTTGCACCATAAGTAAAGCAGTGGGTCACAACCACACGCAATCATTTGAAACCAGAGTGCAATGAACAGTTCAAAAGGTTGAACATTCAATATGTGAGCGCTCCAGGTAATTCTACTATTGATATCATGTTTGTGAAATTAGCAGAAGTTGCCGTTGCAAGCATTAGCAGTTGTACAGACAACACATACATCTGCAGCAGGACAATCTTTGTAGGTGTAATTGTGTACATATCAACATTTAAGACTGGCTTGTAACAAAATCTATATAGTTTTACTGCTACATATATTTACCCTGAATGTGTTTCTTTTGCAGTCTGCATCTGAGTAATGGTAGGGAAATGGAAACCCGACCGCGTGGGTTGTTACGGGATCTCCCCATTACTCCTGTGTAACACCTCTCCTGCGCGAGCTGCACTGGTTACTAGTGGTCCTCCGGATCCACTTCAAGGTGCTGGTACTTACTTATAAAGCGCTACATGGCTTAGGTCCGGGGTACTTGCAGGACCATCTCCTGCTTTCCTCCCACCATCCTGTGCACTCACACAGGGCTGCCCTCCTCAGGGTGCTGTCGACCAGACAATGTCGGCTGGCAATGCCCAGTGGCAGGGCGTTCTCTGTGGGTGCACCTTCCCTCTGGAATGGGTTAACCACCGAGCTCCGGACGGTGCCCGATCTCCATTCTTTCCGTCGTGACCTAAAGACTTGGCTGTTCCAACAAATGGGCTGATTCTGATTTTGGGTTTTTTATTATTTAACTATTTTAGATTTTAAACTGGTTTTAATTAGGATTTTAATTTGTTATGGTATGTTTTTTAACCTTTGTTTGCCACCCTGAGTCCTCCGGGAGAAGGGCGGCATATAAATCTAAATAAATAAATACATTTATTTATTTATTTATTTATTTATCATATTTAATAAATAAATAAAAAATAAATAATAAATAAATGAGATTTTAACAAACTCCTGTTGGAATTTATACTATGCTTTACATTAGTTTTAGGTTTATATCAGTGGTGAAATCTAAATTTTGTTACTACTGGTTCTGTGGGCGTGGCTTGGTGGGAGTGGCAGGGGAAGGATACTGCAAAATCTTCATTCTTACCCCTCTCCAGGG
>JANHFM010003085.1:23421-34257 GCA_032468115.1 Grayia smithii
AGATGTGTGGACTTCAACTCCCAGAATTGAAGTCCACACATCTTCCAGTGGCCAAGGTTGAGAAACACTGGCCTAGAACAAAATGACAATGTTATTCTTCTCTTTGCAAATCAGATTCATAAAGCCACTTCATATAATATGTTTTTAAGTGTTTGATTTCAGCTTAATATGTTGAATGTTTCTCAGAATGTGCAGTTGAGTTGAGTAGATTCAAGCTGCACTCAGGAGCACTAGCAGGTGGTTAGGAGATTAGGAAGCAGCTCTGTTTTGCAAACAAGATCCAATTTAATTTTGCCGGTGACATGCCATTCCAAATGCATATCATTCATTCTGCATTTAAGCTGATTTTTGAATAATATACTAACTCACAAGCATCATTATGTAATTCTCAGTAAGGACTTCAGTTGACTACTCAACCAGAAACCATTTTTTTTTTGCCAGTCTGAAAGCCAGAGAGCTAAAAATGTGAAATGCTTACTGAGTGTCAGCTTAGCCAGCAGACTAAACCAGTGACTGGAGGCACAAAGATGCTCTTTGGTCAGCTCATCATTAATGTGGCACATTGAGTACATATCCTGATTCAGTCAGAGAGGTTACTGGCTGCTTACAAATCAATGTTTTGTTCAGAGAAGGTCAACTGCTTGCTGCTGTTTAATCAACTTGATGATAAAACCCCTCTTGCTTAACAAGGTTCTGTTTATCAAAGTTATGGCCTATTAGCTAAAGCTTTATTAGTTGACAAGTCACTAATTCAGTAAACTCTCATAGTTCTTACAACTGTCTTATTGGGTCAATGCAAGAGTTTGCTGAAGCTGCAAAGGTACATGTTACACTTCCATGGAGGGAAAGAGAAACCATCAATAACACACTGAGCACTTTATGGAAAACAAGTGAAGGTCAGCAATGATTTTATATGAATAGCCAGAGAGAGAGAGAAATTCCCAGCTCTTACTGTATTACCCACTCTGCAGGGGTTTTTTTTTTATTTCAACTTATATCCCACCCTTCTTTGAAGATTCAAAATATAGGTAGAAAATGAGAATAAAGTAGCAAAACAGATTTCTTGTTTTATAATCTGGAACCCTTCACTTGCTATAGTCCTACTTGATCATGCATATATACTTGCATTTGTGCATCTATGAAGCACCTACATGTATATCGGTGGGGTGCTCCTGGTTCGGGCAATCTGGTAGCGGTGACACTGTGATGTCACCGAACCGGTTCTCCGCAACGGGAGCTGGGCCCACCCATGCGCCCATACTTACTGTTCTCTGTGCTCTGTGTGCTCCGAGCATGCGCAGAATACTTTTTTGAGGGTTTTTTCCGCAAAAAAAAGATACTGCGCATGTGCGGAGTGCCTGTTCAGTGGCGCACGCGCCGGCCACATACAAAGCGCGTGCATCATTAGAACTGGTAGTAAAGGTAAGTAGAACCCACCCCTGATGTATATGTGTATGGTCACTGACCCAAATTGAATAGACCTGCCTGTGCAACCTTAATGATAGTTGAAACAAGTGCCAAATGCAGTAAGTTCAAAATCTAAAAGGGTCCCCTATCTAGAAAAGTGTTGCCAAAAAGGGCTAATACTCAGCAGGGATGTACAAGAGTGAAAATTTGTACGATACTCTTCTTTGAGTCATTTGGAAGACAAAATAATCCTTGAAGAAGAATCCTATTGAATTATTATAAATGTATTTTAGTGTTCTGCTCTCTTTTTTTCTTTCTATAGCTACCTTTCTTTTTTGGTTGAATTTCACAGTGAGAGGAAGACTGCAATCTCAGATCCTTGTATGTCCATGCAGTTGGATAAGATCTTAGTCAGAGATGGACGTTTTTTTGGCTCATGTTTACATGCATCATCTAATAATATGTCATACCTGCATATGCACAATCATATATACCAAGTACATTTTACTGGGGAAGAGGCTGCCCAAGATGGATCTTACTTGTACCATTTTTCTATTACAGTGCACAGCTCTGCAGGATTTAAAGATTATTTACCTTCATCTATTAACTTTAAACTTTTATTAGCTTTATTTTCCATCCTTATCCAGGAATCCGGGGTAGTTTACTTGAGGTTTCCTTTTATTTTATTTCACAACAAAAATGAAGTAAGAGAATCAGTCACCCAGGCAAATTACATTGCTGAGGTGGGACTTGAATCTGAGTCTATCAATGTTTCAATGTTACACCATACTGGCTATTTAAATGTCAAATTTGCTGTAGTTTGCTTTAGATTTTAAGTGAACAATCAGATGCACCCTTTAACATATGCTACAATTTTCAAAATCAGTTCTGTTAAACTAGTGCTAGCATAGACTATTTTAATATTGATTTCAGTGTGGCTGGTATCAAATTTGCTTCAGTCAATATAAAATTGACTTAAGCTAATTTAATATAAGGTAGGTTTAAATCAATACTTCACTTAATCAGGTCTTAATTGATTTTACCTTACTACAGTGTACACTTATGCATGGATAGAGTTTAATATTTTGTGAAATGTTACTGTTGCATTAAACACATATTCTCATACTCGCATACAGCTCAGCCAGTTTTCGGTAGACAAATTAAAAACTTGCGTTTTTTTAGTACTTTCTGAGAAAATTATGCAAGGTGTTCCTTATTCACACTGAACATGGATTTTTTTAAAAAAAATGTGAATATGGTTGTCAAGGAAACAGCTATGCTGAATGCAGATATGAGAGGTAACCATAGCAGAAAATTTCAGAAGTACCATCATTCTGTGAGTCAAATATATCCTTTGTATGTATATGTTTTCAATCAATAAAAGGATTTAGTGATGTATAGCTTGACCAAGAATGATGTTTGTGGCTCCTCCCCCCCCCTCCCCCCCGCAAAGAGTGTCAATCTGTGAACCTCCTGGTGAAACTGTGATTTTTTTTGTTTCAATTTTTGGAAAGTGATTATTTATGCAAAATAGATCTGTTAAGATTGTGTTGACTTAGCACATTTATTTTTGAACTTTACTTCTGAAAAACCCATTCCCAGCTAGGCATTACCGTTTGTTAGTCAATCATGGGGATTTTTTTTTTTTTTTGATCAAGGAAGGAGAAGTAGAGTTACCACTGCACTTTTCACCTCCTGTAAAAAAAATCCCGTGAATTCTTCCTCTTTGGAGGATATCAAGGATCACAGAAAGAAGGAGAAATAAGTCATGGGGTGGATGGTTCCTGATACCTGCCATAAATGTTTTTAGAGATGGTGGAAGGAGTAAAGAGAATATGGAGACGAGCTTTGAGAAGGAAAGGGGGAAGTAGTGTGTGGATCTTCTTGGCATCTACTGCATTTCCTTTGCAGTAATAAAGGTGCTGCACTAGTAGTCATAAGAAGGAAAGAAAACAAGAATTTTTTGCATAGATAACAAAAGAGGAGTGTTTGCTGTGGTCAGAGGTTTTTCCACACTTACTTCCTGGTCCTTGCCATCTGAGTGCATGTCAGAGTATCTAGAAAAGGTAACAGTGGTATGACTAATGGTATATGGTTTATATCATAAATAAGTAGAAATATTGGGGCTTTGACTCATTATAAGAGTTTTTTATACTTATTAGCGTTTGGGCAAAGCTGTAGTAATCTCAGTTTCCAAATTCTGGTTTCTGCACATTCATTTTTTCAAACCCTTCAAGAAGCGTCTTTATTCTACCCTATGTGCATCTGCAGTTAATGGAGTCCCTTGGCCCCAAGAATCTACCCGACGCAACAGCCACACCTTCAACTGCAGGATGTTGATCCGTCCCCCAGATGAGCCAGGTGCAGAGAACCAAGAGGCCCGCCAGCGTTATGAGGTTATGCAGTGCTTCACGGTGTCTCAGCCAAAACTGATCAAAGAAGAAGGTGAAGGTAAAGACTGATAGATCTGGAGGTGGAAAAGGGCTAGTTCATGGTGCATCAGAAAGAGGGGGAAAGCCACAGATGATTTCCTTCTGTCCTTCCATAGGACTTTCATTGCAAGGGGATTGCAACTCCATAAAAGCCCATACTGTCTGCAACATTTCCTGCTGACTTAAGAGGTGGAGTTGTGATATCTGTAATTCAACATGTGAAACCCACAGATTTTACTATAGTACATACCTTCCAAATTTCACACTCAACTGATCAGCAAATTTAGTCCTCATGGGAAAGGAAAGGTTTCCAAAAGGTCCATTGCAGCCCGACACCTCCTTGCTACTTACATTCACACCAGTCTGTTGCATTTGCATCACTCTTTGGGTGGGGAAGATTAGAAATATCTCCATATGTCCAGTCCTGGCAGAGGACGTATTCAATTGCATAAAAATAAAAATGTAGGACTCTTTGAACCAGCTTGCTAAAGATGCTAAAACATAATCCTTCAGAGCTTAGTACAAAAGAAACTAATTTCCATCATTAAAGCTATTAGAGGTTTGGTCTAAGACTATTAAATCTTTGACATTGTTCAGACATGATTCTTTTTGGTTTCTGTAGTACTGCAACACTGTATTCATGCTACTGGATTATGTTAAGTATCTTATTACAAAGAAATCAGCCAAAGTCAGAATGAATAGGTAGATATATAATATTTATGGTGTATGGAGTTGTCCTGCCTCTTTGGTGGGTTTTGACATTGTATGGATTTTTGATATTCCCAAGTCTGTAATGTTAATGCGGTAATAAACTAGTATTCTGAAATTTTAACAGCAGCACTCTGATGATGAAGTCACTCTCCCCAAAATGAATTGAGTAAAGTGATATCTCAATTGAAAGTTAAAACAGATGAAAGGGAGGTAGGTTAATGATACCCTTCGTTTATCTAATCAGTGAAGCTGGACTGTTCTCCTGATTATTTTCCAGTAGCATCTTGTCTCCTCTGATAGTGGTTACTGAAATCCCCCACCATTGCTCTGGGTGGGTATCTGCCTGGATTCCAAATGCTTAATTTAGCAGGCATGGATTCTGAATTGGGATCTTGATCTTGATCTGCACTGTTCCTCAGACGCATCATGCCAACAAGATTTTCCAGCAGAACACTTCAGGCTTATTCCTCCGTAACGGCCATTTCGTTCCAGTGCATTAGCTGAATTAATCCATTGCAGCTTTCACAGGAGATCATGACTGGAAGAAATAAATCACAGAGGGGTTTATGAGCACATACTTTGCCCAGAGCTGATAATTGTTGGCTTCCGCAAGTGCCTTTTATTTTGCAGTGTTGCCAGAACCAAATGGCCTTAAAATTAATTCTCCCAAACAGTGTGGAACGAACACACGCATACACATGGGAGTATGCCAGTCCTTTTCTCTTGCAAGCAAATTTTTAACCTTTCCCAAGCTGGCACCCTCGAGATATATTGGGCTATCATTCCCACTTCCCTGGTGAAGACTGCCAATATCTGTGCAGGATGGCGGGAATTCCAGCCCAATACATCTGGAGGGCTTCACTTTAGAGGGGTGTTGGTTTATATATCTTGTTACTGTGAAGAACAATGCTGCTGCTCATGCAAAATGAAAAAAATAAGACTTCGTTTAGCCATGGCTCCATTGATGATTCCTAAATTGTGGTTGAAGAGGGACTATTTTCATTCTTCACCAAATGAAAACAGATAAGCAATTCAGTTGCGTTGTTGCAGTCTTATCCTATCCCTGAAATGAGAGAAGCCCATCCCATCAGTTTCCCTTTTGTGAGGCCTTTTACATTCTTCTATCCCTTCTCTAATTCCTCCTCCCCCCAAGTCCTCTTCCCTAATGCTCCAATTTCCCTAGTTTATTTGCTCAGGGCTTGCTTTTATTGCTCACCCCAAAGCCCAGATTGAACCACTGTCTCAGTATTCCATTTTGTGTGAGCTAGAGAAACCTTTATAAAGCAAGTCTAAGGAGAACCTGTGATATCTTTAGCAGAGGCCTTCCTCTTTTATATGGCCTTTTTGCACATACAATGTATAGAAGATGGAGGGAGGGAGGGAGCAAGGCTCGGCTGTTTGCACAAGATATGGAAAGGGAGGCGGGAGACAGTATGGAAGAAGTAAATAAAAAATAAAAAGAGGTAACTTTCAATCTTTTTTTTTTTTGTTCTATTCACAACAGATTTGCAGTCCTGCCTAATATGCATTGCACGAAGATTACCTCGATCTACAGCTCCCACCACATCAGAATCTTTCATGACCAAGCAAGATACTACAGGTATCTTTCAGAAAAATAGGTGGATAGTTGCTTCTGCAAGGCTTTGGAAATCATAGGGTATTTTGTCAGACTGCAGTTTTGGTATAACTGAAAGATCCACTTGCTTGGCCTCCAAAACAGAGAAGATTCCATGGACATCTCTTAGTTGTTTCTTTTAGTCCCCGGGGCTCTGCTCAACATTTATTGAGGAAGACAAGTGCTACATGGGGATGAGCAACAATGAAAACAGCAGGTTTTTCTCCCCCTTGAGCTTGGGATTCTTTTGTTTTTTTAAACTATATTGAGCCTGTTTTGCAGCTTACATTACTGTTTTTATTAGCACCTCAAAATTATGGGGAAAATGTGTCTAATGCTGGTAGTAGTATTTTTAAAAAAGGTTCCAAAGATATTTGCTGGACTTGAGCTTTAAGTTGCCAATCCCTGCTCCATAGTTTCATTAAAAAATGTGGGGCCAGTGTAAATGGACAAGGGATAGGAAAAGACAAATCTGCAGCCCTCCATGGATGTGAAATAAGTTACTGAGTAACTTTAACATTTTAACATTATTCATTTTATATCTCTACTGTTCTTCCATCCACTTAAGTAAAACTCGGCCTTGCCACCTTGTAATGCATATGATTGTGAGTTATGAAGGTAGGAGAGGCAAGAATGTCAGTCACTCAGATAATGAAATGGGCAGTGTATAAATCATATGAATAAATAAATAAGAACAGCATTTTTGTGACTTACCTACTGCCTCAACCCAAATGGATTCTAAGTGATAAATAGTTAAATATAAGCTTGTTTAGTTCTACATGTATAGATTTTGCCACTTGGACTCATCAATTGCAGACCACGAATTAAAGGAGTTATAGTTGGTGATTTCATGCATTTCAAAGGTTTTGCCGAACTAATTTAGAAATAATGAAAGGCAATAGACATCTTTTAAGAGAGCAGGAGTTATTTGGATAGTTCACATGATGGTTTTATTAGAAGAAAGCCTATTTACATAAGTGGCAGTCATAAACAAGGTTATAAGTGGCAATTTCATTTATCTATCATGTTTCTTTAGGTTTGTGTACCTTTTACACTTCTAAAAACAGAGCATTCAAAGCAGCTTAAACATTTTTTAAATAATGAAAAATTAACAGCTGAAACATAAATAGCAGGCTGAGGAACTGAGTGCAGTTTACAGCTAATGGACAGGTGTAGAAGGTGCAATATATATTGAATGTATTATTGTACTGTTCTGCTTTAGATTCCTAGGTCTAATGTCTTTGTTTTCATTCCACTCCACACAGGTAAAATCATCTCCATTGATACCAGTTCCCTGAGAGCAGCAGGCCGGACTGGCTGGGAAGATTTAGTGAGAAAATGCATCTATGCTTTTTTCCAGCCTCAGGGCAGGGAGCCGTCTTATGCTAAGCAGCTATTTCAGGAAGGTAAGAAGGCTTCTCTGTTTGAACACACCTTTGTGTTTGTTGGATGAGGACTTTTTAGAGTGAAAATACAGTTGTTAAAAAATGAAGGCGGAACATAATGCTGCCAAAGGAAGTGGCTGACTAGAGGCAGGAAAGAATGCTGGTAGTTCAGAGGAGGGTAGAATTCCTCTGAACTACTAGCTACCTTTCTCTGAACTATGAGCTATCTTACATTCATACAGCAATCTGTTCTACAAGACCACTGGACCCAAGTGTTAGGGATGGTGTGCTAACCCAAAGGCTTTTTTTGTCAGGAAGTGACAACTAAAGGAAATAGGCCAAGTTATCCAAAGCTTGACTGCTTCATTGGTCCCAAAGGGGACAGAAATAGTCAAAAATCTCTGCAACTTGCATCTTTTTATGTAGAATTGGTGTGCTAGTTTGAATCTTGGATTAGATCACGGAAGATAGGTTCTGACTCCTAATCATCCAGTAAAGCTCCTTTGGGGAAAGCCTGTCTAACAATTCTCAAACATTAGCTTGACAGAAGAGAAAGGTGCAGGCAGAGTGTCCCAGAAAATTTTAGATAAAATGTCAGTAGGTGATGAGCATTCTTGGCTTTTATATTAGTAATTTTCCTAAGTGCTAATGTAAAGTGCAAAGATGTTTATCATTTTACAACACCCTTGAAGCGTGGATCAGTAAAATTGTATCTCCTTATAAGATGGGGCTGAAAGAATTATTTCTCTGCTAAAAGGATTAAATTGTTTATGAAAATCCCAGGAGGTTTTTGACATGTTAATTTCCATAGGACTTTCAGATGGAGATGGTTGATGATTTCTCACTGAAACAGGGCTGTGTAACTTTGAGGGGAGGGGGTTGGTACTACAGTGATCTTGGAGAGGGGCGGGACACAACTTCATAAAATGGGTGAAGGTTGTTTAAAGATACATCCATTCAGAAATTTTGGAGGGAGAAAAATTAAAACCTCTCTTTATCTCTAGAGATATTTGTGGATAGAATAGAGTAGGAGTAGGAGTAGAAATAATAGAATAGAACAGAACAGAACAGAAATCTTTATTGGCCAGGTGTGATTAGACACACAAAGAATTTACTTCCAGTGATAAGCTCTCAGTGTACACCGGAGACAAATTCCTTGTGTGTCCAATCACATTTGGCTAATAAAGAATTCTATGACATTTTGTTCAAATTCCTGTTCAACTTGAAAATTTACTGCTTCAGTTTCATTTCCTCGATTTATAAAAATGGGAATTGAAAGTCAGCAAGTTCAGAATTGTAATATAAGGACACATAAAATACTAAACTGTAGTTAAGCTTTATGTAGCAGAAAAGAAAATCCTACAATTCATAGCAGCGAAGTGCACTTTTTCTTCTTTTTTTAGGCATCTGAGGCATCTGAGGGCTGTGGGTTGCATGCTGGTGATGCAGCAAGATCATTGAATGGGCAGGGTTGAACTTTTCAGCCCATTGCTTTCAAATTTTTCAGGGCTTGAAATGTTTTTTTGCACACATACATACATACAAAAGTACATACCCATCCTACTACTGTTGGGTTGTTGTGGGTTTTTTTGGATAACCAATGTTAGGCAGAGCGCATAAAAGAAGTGAGAAATAGTATACGACATAAACATGAGATAAGGACAAGAAAACAAATATAACTATCTTGTTTATACCCAGACTATTTACTGTTATTCTTCGTACCTTTTTACCCTGGCATACCATCCTTCATTCATATATTGTTTTAAAAATGCCTTTGTTTTTTATACCTTTTTAAAAGGATCTCCTAAACTCTTTCAAACCATGGCTTTTGTAATTTTCTTCTTGCCCTCAACTCATTCTTTCTTCATATATTTATTTATTACTGACTCCGCATTTCTTTTCTTTATATGACCAAACAATCTTAATTTATTTCAATATTGGTCACTCCCTTTTGTATTCTGACCATGTTCATTGAGCACTCATTCATCTTTGATCTACTTTCTTGTTTTACCACGCATACTCTTACATACTTTCAAGTATCATATTCCTACTGAATTCAACTTTTATGTTTCTCCTGATACGTCTCACTTCTGTGTAACATACAGTAGGAACCATGCTCTTATACACAATCATTTTAATTTCTTTCTCCAAACATGTACTCCTCTTATAAATATCTTATGATATTTTTTGCATATCTTAAACTTCTCTGTGTCTCATGCAGCAGTCCCTGCTAATAGCAAAGACAGTACTGGTCAGTCTGGGCTCATTTTGACTTAGTATGTCACAAGTGTGACTAAAGGCCATCTTTATTTCAGCATGCTCACACTATTCTATGCAAGATAGGATCTCTAAAAGAGAACCCTGTAGGCCAGCACACTATTACTTGCCTCCTGCAATTTAGAAGGTATGTGCAATGTTTAAGGTGCTTGATTTAAGAAAAAAAGATATATTGACTCTGTTGAAAGCTAAAACCATGGTTCTTTTTTTTAAAAAAAACCTAAACGATATTGCTATCAGAAATGGGAACTTGCTGTTGAATTTTTGAGACAAGGTTTTTGTGTTTTCCAGGGGTTGCATTAGAAGGGCATGTGGTATGTACATCGCTTGTGGATTACCTACCTCTGCTACTTCACAAATATTGCTAGCAACATAAGGAGGCAAATCATCCTAACCCTTAAGATACCTTTTCTTTCCTCCCCCTTCCCTTTCTGTTTCTGCTCAGTGATGACACGGGGCACGGCCTTTAGCCCATCTTACCGATTCACACTTAGTGATGGGACTGTGCTGAGTGCTCATACCAAGTGCAAACTTTGCTGCCCTCAAAGTCCAGAAATGCACCCCTTCATCATGGGCATTCATATAATTGAAAGGTAAGTCTTGAAAATTCCCAGGGTTCACTGGATGTGCCACTGCTTCTATTTTTCTCTCCACCCATCATTCATAGAGAGAGAGCTTTTTTGGGAAGGATTCAGTCTCTTCCTGTGTAAGTGTACTATTCAACATATATACAGAATGCATTTTTTTAGTACTTGAGGCGTCTCTTTGCATGTCATAGTTCTCTCATATATCTCTTAATAAGAAATAATGTATTTACCACAGGGTGGAAAAAGTGGTAGAAGCGAAAGGTTCTTGCGCTATGCAATCTGCAGACTGAGCCGCCTTCTCTGTATGTTGCAAGGATGTTAGAAGTACAAATGAAGGGGGAAAAACAGGGGTGAAATCCAGCAGATTCTGACAGGTTCTGGAGAACCGGTAGTGGAAATTTTGAGCAGTTTGGAGAACTGGG
>JANHFM010003085.1:61003-74091 GCA_032468115.1 Grayia smithii
CTCCCTCCCTCCCTCCCTCCCTCCCTCCCTCCCTCCCTTTCATGATTGCTCCTTATTGCAAAAGAGATGGTGAACAAGATCAGGGCAGTTTTCTGTCTTCTATAAAGATCTCCTGCAAGGTGTCATTCAGAGGATTTTAGGAATCTAACTGAGGAAGTGAAATTCTATCTCTTTTTTTTAGTGGCGGAGAGTGGAGGGGAGGTTGTATAACTGGGGAGAGTGGGGAAAATGAAGCATCCTGTTCCTCTTGTAACAAATCCAGTGTTTGATTTCTTTACCATTTACTTTCATTAGCCTTCTTCTGCTCTCTTTAATTTCTTACGTTAATTAGATTTTGAGCCCTTTTAGAATACGAATGGAAGATTGAAATGCCTGTTTTGTTTTGTTCTGAGCCAATAAGAAAGAGTGGTCTATAAAATATAAATGAATAGTTAACTTGAATAGCTCAGTAGCCTCAGGGTAAGGGAAACTTCATTATACAGTTGGACATTCTCCACTGTGTGTGTCTTGGCTTTGTTGTTCCAATAGTCTGCAATTGTTTGCTCTTTGAGCCTGTTTCTGGCAATGACATATTGAAGTCTTTGTTGTGTGAGTTCTCCTGCAAAGACTGTGGAATAGACTGCTGAACGAAAATCTCTTCCACCTACCCAACACTTCTGGATAAGTACACACTTTTTTAAAAAAAATCTAAAACTGCATATTCAGGTTTCACACATAACTAAGATTCTGGGATTGTTTGTTGACATAATCTAATTTTCCGTAAACCTGCAGTTTTATTTTCGCGCTGAGTCTTTTTTTGATAACTTCTAGGTCATTAGGAAAATACAGAAGGATATGATGCTGTGAAGATGACTGAGTGGAAATTTTGTGTCTTCTTGTATTAAAACCTTAAATAAATATCCATTACATGAAAATACAGCTTTCCTGAATCACAGCAAACTTCCACTTAATCCAGTATTGAAAGGTCAGCCAGAGGTTTACAGGAATCCCAGAAGCAAGACACGAAATCCCTATTCATTGTTTGCTTCTCCCATAACCTATATTTGAAAATCAACAACCTTTGTTAATAAATATTCCAGTAGAATTAGTTGTTGCATGAATAGTCTACCTCTCCTTAGGAAGTTCAAGATACATAGAACCACCCTTGTTTTATCCTCACAAGAATCCCATAAAGAAAATTAGGCTTAGAGATAGTGATTGTTCCAAATCACCCAACTGGGTTTCACAATCACATGGAGGTTTCACAATCACAATCTAGGTCTCCCCACTTCCAATCCATCTCTCTATCCAGTGGCTGTGTCATTAAACTTTCACCCATAAATGTGTGGAATGCCTTTTTAAAGTGCTGTTTATAAAAATCGAAATCAGTTTGTCAAGAGCTTACTTTGAGAGTAAGTAAGTACACTCAAGGCCCAGGGGCCACATCTGGCCTGCAGGGTGCTTAGATCTGGCCCACTGGGCCACACTGGAAACAATGAAGTACCAGCCCACAGTGCCTCTACCAGCCTCTCGAGCTCCATTTTCACTGGCAGAGGATTGCAGGAGGCCATCGCAGCTGAAACGGAGCTCAGGAGCCCATTTTCACGTGCAGAGCACTCGGGCCACCACAAGCACCGACACGAGTGATGTCGAACTGGCCACGCTCACCCCAGCCATGCCAATCCCAGCCCAACCAGTCAAACACAACCAGGATGCGGCCCTCAATGAAATCAAGTTTGACATCCCTGCTTTAGAGAGTTCTATAATGCTACTTTCTAATTTAATTAATGCCCCCACAAAGGCTCCCGGTTTCATCAAAATATGTCTTTTGGGTGCCAACCCTCCTTAACTGCTGATTGAGAGCATTGCTTCAGCCCTCATATCTAACTTAAAGGATACTAGCATTCCAGCCACAACCACAATGGCCTGCCAAGGATTTTCCTTATTTCTCTGTTGTAATTGATATCCTGAATATAATGCTTCCACAAAATATTTATCTGTTTTGCCTGTTAGCAGAAATTAGCTTTGTTACACAGATTATAACAAAATGATTTGTCTGAATATTTATAATGTACAATTCAAAATGCTGTTTCATTTCTTATAGCATGAACATTTCTGCAGTGCCTACATAAGATTTTTCTATCCATAATCCCTGCTGACTGAATCAAAGTGATTTCTGCAACTGGGAAAGTTGGTCATATGTTGATTGCTGCTCTTCGGAGTTGAGTTGCAAGGCATACATTTTGTTCTGGGGCACTTAGGATTTATATTGGAGTTATGGAAGCTTTGTCAGCTCTAGCATATTCATCACTTTGTCCAGAAACTACACTCAGCAGTCTCTCTTTAATTCAGCTGAAGATACGCCACATACAACCTTGTCCTTTATGAGCAATTCACAAGTTCTTCAAACTTACATGTTTGGGATAATATCATCACATGCAATCTGCTGCTCCCAAGAGTCTTAATAAAAATACATGTCTCTCAAATGTAATTTTCTTTGTAGGAACAAGATACTCAGCACACTTACCTTTTTGCTAAACCAAAATGTATATCATTAAGTTATGTCTATCTATCACTTGAGCCTCTATATAACAAAATGCAAAACAAAGTGTACTGTAGTCTCTCTTCCTGACAGTTTTCCTGACAGTTAGAACAATTAACTAGTGGAACAACTTGCCTCCAGAAGTTGTGAATGCTCCAGCACTGGAAGTTTTTCAGAAGATGTTGGATAACCATTTGTCTGAAGTGATGTAGGGTTTCCTGCCTAAGCAGGGAGTTGGACTAGGAGACCTCCAAGGTCCCTTCCAACTCTGTTAATTATATTATTCTTTTCGCTCGTGTCTAAGGTACAAATGAAATGTCTGAAGCCATTTTCTATGATTTTCTGCAGCATGTCCAATCATCATAAGAAAGTCAAGGGTTGGAAGAGAAGCTATTCAAAATTCATATACTTCTGATACCATGTAATATTTGCTGGAGAAAGCACTGCTATTCATGATATAAAGATGAGATGATGCTAACTTCAACAAATCCATTTATTTTCAGGAACAGCTAGATAGACATTGCAGCCAAGTCACACAAATTATCTACAAGCAAAGTAAAACTTCCCAGATGAGGCAATATTGATCAATTGATTATGTACCATCAAGTCAGTTTCAATTCCTTGCGGCCAGATAGATAGATATTCTCCATGACAATCTATCCCTAGTGTGTTTTTTCCAGTCTCCCAACAGTACACTCATTGCCACTTGCTGATGGTCATCTTTTTCCATTTCTTTCCACCTTTCTCAGTATTAAAGCCTTTTGCAAAGAGTTGGGTCTTCACATATGCCCAAAATAGGATAATTTAAGCCTGGCCATTTGGGCCACAAATGAGAAATCTAGGTTGATTTGTTTGATGATCCATTTGGTGGTTTTCTTGGCTGTCTATGATAGTCATATGTGTCTCTTCA
This sequence comes from Grayia smithii, assembly GCA_032468115.1. Taxonomy (NCBI): domain Eukaryota; kingdom Metazoa; phylum Chordata; class Lepidosauria; order Squamata; family Grayiidae; genus Grayia; species Grayia smithii. Next base: position 64,435 of record JANHFM010003085.1, read on the forward strand.
AGACCAACATTCAAAATCATTAATACTCTTTCTCTTCTGCTTTTTCTAAGTGCAACTTTCAATTCCGTGGAATGTCACAGAGAATACTATGGTTACATGATTCTGATCTTTGCACATATAGACAGAGCATGATATTGAAATATTTTTTTCAGCGTCTTCAGGGGCATATTTCTTAACCACTTCTTCCTTTACTGCTGATGGTTGATTTTAGAAAGCAGAAGCTATCACCACTTAAATATCTTCATTGCCAGTTCTCAGGTTGATTGTTCTACCTGTTGTGATTAGTTTCGAAGTCTTTATATTGATTTTAATCCCATTTTTCATGTTCTCTTTGACTTTTAAGTACTAGGACTTGCATTATCAGGGTAGTATTATCACCATAGTGCAGGTAATGGATACTTCTTCCTTCAATTTTAAAACCAGGCTCACCACCACCCAAACAAGGCTACAATACTAACTACAAGTAAAATCCAATTATCCAACTGTATAACAAGCCTTTCCTGAATCAGCCGTACATACAGAAGATGAATATCAGAAGGGTCACATTTACAGCAATGAATACAGTTTGACTAATAAAATATGTATTAGGATGGGATATTCCGGTGCAGAAAACCATGCCAACACTGAAACAACTTTGTATATGTGTTTTTGGGATAGGAGGGGGGCACTCTAAGGGCACCCTTACATTTGGTGTGGGAACTTGCTAAACTTGACCATTGGTGGCAACAGAATGCCTGATTAGGTAATTGTCACTTTCAAGCTTTTTGGAAATCATGTGCTAAGTTTATATCATACAGTACTGATAAACCACAGAGGCAAATGGGTTTTGGCAAAAGGCCCATATGAAAAAAGTGCAGTGTTTCTCATGTCACAAGTCAAATATCCAAAGGGATTTGAGAGCTTTCATCTTTGTTTATATTGACATTCCTACAGCCAGTGCATCACTTCTCAGCTGGATGAGCTCTTATGCCCTCCCACCACCCCAGAAGGAAGAAATGATGAGAAAGCCCTTTTGGAACAACTGGTGTCCTTCCTGAGTGGCAAAGATGAAAATGAGTTGGCAGAACTGGATCGAGCTCTTGGCATTGACAAACTGGTCCAGGTAATGAGTAGTTCAATCTACTTCTGTATTTTAAGGCCTGATCTTATGTAACAGATAAGAGAGTTTTCCAGAATTGGGAGTTTTTGAAGGGCAGGAATGGAGAATAGTGCTAGAAAGAATGCAGTGATAAATGTGAGCACACACTAAAAAAATTAATACATCTGCAGCATATCTTATGTTGAAAAACATTGCCTATCAAAAGCCCCTTTAATATATTTTTACCTATCCTTTCTTACTACTTATTTTTAACCCCATAAAAAACCTGATGTTGCAATTTAAATTAAATGCAAATTAAAGGCATTAAATTATTAAAACACTTAATACAAATTTACATCAAGTTAATACAGTGTAGAAAACAAAATAAATATTTTCCCTAACATTCTGATGTTTTCAACTAGCTAAAGTATATTGACATAGATCATACAGGACTTGAATATATTTATGAAGAATCTTAAAAGTTCAGTATGACATTTTTTTTTCTTGAATTATGCCCTTCCAGGTAGAATAAGTCATGAAAGTTTATTTCATTACAGCCCAATTTCCAACTGATTTGGCTTTTTAAAAATCTATCACAATAGAAATTATAACCTCGGTCAGATATGATCCCAAACCCTGTGTAATTGCAATGATTATGAATAAGTATGTGTTGGGGAGGTTGAGTTCACAAGTCAACAAAATAAATTAATACAAGACTGAATAAAGACATAGGAAAGCCAAGCTCACAGCTTCCTAAACTCACTATTAGTTATTTTACCTGCTTCGCGACCCCTTGGACCTTTGAACATCAGGCTCCTCTGTCCTCCACTGTCCCCTGTAGTTTGCCCAAACTCATGTTCATTGCGTTGATGACACTAATCTAACCATCACATCCTCTGCCATCCCCTTCTCCTTTTGTCTTCAATCTTTTCCAACATCAGTGTCTTTTCCAATTAATTCTACATTGGAGAAAATGTAGAATAGAATAGAATATAACTTTATTATGGTCATCGACCAGCAATTGACATACAATATATTAAAAATAATACTAACATTAATAATGAATAATAACATTATGAAAATACATGATCTAAAACCATTCCCTAATTTACGCGAGTAGAGTGCTGATACATATGTGAGTAAATGTATTTTTCCAAAATGGATAAAATATAAGAAATTGTATTTTTAAAAACATGTAACATCAGTGTCCTCTAAACATGGAGCAACCTGTAGGGTGTTTTGGCTCTGCTTAAAGGGAATTGTCTTCTTTCCCTGTTTTGTTTGTGGTGGAGAAGAAGGGCTATAAACTATTTCACATATCTAAAATAATTGTTTAATTATTAGTGTGATTTTTTTTAATCCATGCATTATGTTGTTGTTATTATTATTATTATTTTCTCTTCCCTTTTTAACTATGTAAGCTGCTCAGAGTAATTTTGCAGTTGGACAGCCTTCTAAATTAAATACTTACTAACATACATATAAAACTTATCATATTGTATTCTTGAATTTGCTTTTATAAAAACCTAATGTCCAAGTAATGTATTTGGAATTCTGCTGAAACTCAAACATTTAACCTCATTTCTTAAACAGGGAGGTGGCCTAGAAGCACTGACAGAGAGGTTCCAGCCACAAGTAACACCACCACCAACTCTTGTGATGGATCAGAAACCTGGCATGTACCCTCAGCCTTATCCCTCAGCTTCCCCCACTGCCAACCTTCCTGGGCCTTTCCCAGGCATTGTGAGGCAGAAACAGTCCTTTGGACCTATGTCAGTCCAGGTCCCATCACCTCGTGGGGCTTTCCCTGCTGTGGGCATGCAACCACGACAGGCACTCAATAGGCCTCCAACAGCTCCAAATCAGTTGCGGCTGCAGTTACAACAACGTCTACAAGGGCAACAGCAGGTGAGTCTAGTCTCAGCTTGTCTGGTCATTGCCCATTGTGTGCTGACCAAGCTGAAGTAATTGCCTATCATTTGATAGCCCTTCCTCTCCTTTTTCATCAGTCAAAGAATACATTCATTTACTAATAAGCTTGTGGCTGTTCAGGAAATGTTTGAGCAGCTATTCGGGCAAATTTCTTACATACAGCATCCTCTTACTTGTCCTGGTGCAGACCTGTTCCTAAAAAATTTTAGGAACAATTTTCCTTTCAGTCCTGGTGTCAACCCTGGAGCCATCTTGAAACATCTTCAGGGTTGCCACAGCTAGGCTGTATCTCTAGAGCTGTGGGAAAGGAAGTGGGGAGTAGAGATAGCTGGGGAAACATGTAGCCAAAATAACATTCTTTCTCTTGGGAGCCAAGCACACTCTCCCCAGCACCTGGTGGACAATGGATGGGAGTCATCCGGGTCTGGGACTGTGACCTGATTGGGGCATGTGATGGTTGTGTGGTGGGATTCAGCCAGTTCGCACCTCTTTGGGAGAACCGGTTAACTTTCTGAGCAGTTTGGCAAACTGGTTGTTGGAAGAAATCATTAGGGCAGAGAACCGGTTGTTAAATTACTTGAATCCCACCACTGGTATACATATTTTATTAGTTCGTTTTAGAATTGCGAGCAGTTAAATTAGAGGGAAATGGCATGTAAAGTCTATACGGAGTGACAATTAGATTGGAAGTTGGTATTAAGCAAAATAATCACCATGACTTTTTATAATGGCAGTGACAGTTGATATACAACACTGCTGAATTAATTAACCTCCGCAGTGAAATGGGAAATCGTGGGTTCTATTTAGATAAATTAATAGAATGGAACTTTAGCTGAAGTCTTCCCTCGGAATTCCTTTGTTCAAGAATGACCACAGGAAGGATAGTAGCAGGCCGGTGGAATCCTGACTGACCCCAGGTGACTGAAGATTGAATTTCTAATGCCTGATTTGCATCACTTGATTTTCTTCCATGTCCTGTGCAAATATAAAAAGATATGCAAGTGTAAAAGAGGGACATTTTTTTAGAGTGGGGGTTGTAGATTATGGATGTGAATAGGAGATTTTTTTCCCCTCCCCAAAACTGCTCTCATTTCAGTTCTTAACTTCTTTCCCCACCCCCGCCAATATAGAAACTGCATTTGGGCCCATCACTGGACAGCCTCCTGGGCAGCTGAATTTTGGACTTTATTCCTGTTTTGGTTCAAGAAACTGGAGCTTTGGGCCCTTTAAATAGCAAATGGGCAGCCTCCTGTGCCCAGTAGTAATCACCTGATCCCTGAGAGCCAATAGAAATAAAGAAGATTTGAGTTTTTTGTTTTTTTTTTGAGATGGCCAGATAAGGAGGGATTAACTCAGGCGAGACTGAATTGTTTTATTATAGACTACAGGTAGTCTTTGACTTAAAACCATTCAAAGTTACTGTGGCACTCAAAAAAAGTGACTTACAACCATTCCTCGCACTCATAACCATCATCGCATCCCCAGAATCATGTGATCAAAATGTCAGCGCTTGGCAACCAGCATGTATTTATGACAGTTGGAGCATCCTGAAGCCATGTTATTTACGACTTTCTCAGCTGGCTTCTGGCAAATAGATAATGGGGGAAGTCAGATTTATTTAATGACCACATGAGTCACTAAACTGCAGTGATTTGCTTAATGACCATGGCAAAAAAAGGTCATAAAATTGGACGTGACTCATTTAATAACTGCCTTGCTTAGCAGCTGAAATTCTGGTCTCCATTGTAGTTGTAACTCAGGGACTACCTATGTTTGTCTCTCAATCTTTTTTTTTTCTTATATATTCAGTGTGAGCAATCTTATCTTCCCTCGCTTGTAATAACATTTCTTTTTTTTAAAAAAAATTGTGGAGTTGACAGGCTGGCTTCTAGCTCCCATTTCAGTTGCAGATTTTTCAGTGCCTTTGTGACTTTGAACAGTGGGTTAATGAATGGTTGTAAATTGAGATTTACAACCATTCAACCTCTTGTTGAAGAAGTCTGTCTTATTCTCTAATATATTTCATAGCCTTAAAAGTGCCACACAAAACTGTTATTTTCGTAACACAAATTCACAGATAGTCCTCTGGTCATTTTTGTTGTTTATTTCCCCTTAACTTTCATAAGTGAAAGTTTTATAAATTACAGATTAGAAAACTCCCTAATCCCTTTAAAAATAATCACTGCCCATATTTTTGTTTCTTGGTCTAGGCTTTACTAGATACGTATTCCCCAACTCTTTTCACTGCTGCTTAAATGTTGCTCTACATTAAATTGTGAAGTAGGTTTGATAATTCACCTGGCTGCTATAGCTGATTTCTCTCAGGGTTAACCTAATAGTTATATTGCACCACGTATATTATTTAGTAGGGGTTATAAGGATCAGGCACTGCTTCATTCAGTTCATCCAAGGACAAGTTGCCATTCTTCATAATTAGAACTTTTGCTAACTGGAGAGGCAAGCTGAACACGAATTAGTCATACAGCTACAAATTATTGTTTATGGTACCAGGGCTCAGTTTGCTCTCTCTACATGCCTATCTGAAAATTGCTTTACATGTCCAGGGCATACCCAGTGTTCTTGTAAAAAATAAAAACAAAAACCCTGCTCTCACTTCTGCCATCTGAGGTAAAATGTCAAGGGCATATTTCTCCTGGCACTGCAGAGTTTCTTTGGCACCAGAGGAGGACAGCAAACATGCTCTAACTTTGAGTTAACAGGGAATTGGAGAATTGTGCTGCCTGAAGGGAAGCCAGAATTGTGAGATGTGTACATTCCCGAAAAGCCACAAGGAAGCCTTGACTACTCTCCAGAGACAGAAATGATCTCCTTATATTCTGTTGTTCCCATTGACTATTCCCTTTAGATTGTTGTGTGGAACTGTCCTTGGAGTTCCATCACTTAAGAATTTCCAACTGCACCAGCACCAACTCCCAAGAGTCCCTCCACTGGAAAAAAGGAAGGTAGCTTAGTGGTAGAGCACACACTGACTTCTCCAGTTTACAAATTAGAAATGGAGGAGGTATCATGGAAGTCTTCTGCCTGAGAGTGGAGACTTGGAGAGCAATTGTCAGTCAGAGGAAAGAATACTGCAGAGGGAACAAAAAAAAAATCTTTGGGCAGATGAATCTTGAAGGACTTTTGCTGTATCCCATGAACTTGGTTGTCTTATATGGTGCCATTTTAGGTTTCATGTCCAGTTCTTCACCCCAAATTGTCATATCTACTTTCCTAAAAGAAGGCAACTATTCTTACAGATGAAACAGGATTAACAAAATATAACCTTCTCTAACAAGTGTTTTGCAGTTGTTTGAGGCAAACTTATGTTCTCCATGCTTATTTACGATGGGAAGCTTAATCTTTCCCTTGCCCTCCAAAGTGAATGTTGTAAAATAAATCATAAATTGGTAAGGCATTTTGGAGCACTATGTTTAAATTCAGTTTCCTCCATTGTATTTGTTTTGGGAGACTGCAGGGTTAAGGTTCTCTTACATATACACATGCACAATTTTTCATTTCCCTTGGTGGTATAGTGTTAGTATTTTGATATAATCCACAAAATTCCATCACAAAGAAGTGCACACATATTTGTAGACAAATTTCATTATTGTCAACAATTTTAATTTATACAAAACTGAATAATTTATTGGGCAAAAACTGTAATAATTTAGATTAAATTAATTAAAAGATGACATGGAGTGGTGGTTTCAATCCTCTAAGGCAGATGTGTCACATGCTGGCCATGCTCACCCCCATTTTAGTGAAGGTGGGAAAAGATGTGATACGTCACATGATGACATGATAATGCGAGTTTGACACCCCTGCTCTAATGACTATGCCTGACTCACATTTGTCATTGTTAAGATAGCATTTGACACAAATTCACAATGCTTTGATACTCTAGCATTTGACTCTAACTTGAATTATTATGCAGTTTGCTGATTGGAATCCTTAATATATTAATTCAGTTGATTTTCTAGTAAAATTTTGAATAACTTATATGCATTTAAGATAAAATAAAAATCATCTAATTTGTTTGGTGTATATGTGCATACATGAACACACATATATACAATACACACATTCAAACAATTCTGTAATTTTAACCTTTCATTAAGAGCAGGGAAGCTGAAAAGCAAAATTATGCAAGAATGATACCCATCAAGTTCAGTTCACAACTTCCAATAATTTCTCTGCCCATTCATTATTGAACAATTACAAATAGTGCCCTTTTGAATTGTGTTCAACCCATATGATTCTTAAGGCATTGTATCATGCATCAAAATTAGCAGTGTATTTTGCATTTTAATTGAAGCAATGTGAACAATGAAATAATTTTATGCCATTATTTTTCCCTTTCTTTTATTCCCATTGGCCGAATGTGGATCAGAATACACGGTAAGTTCTGATTCTTCTTTGTCATATTAAATAGTATTTAAAAGCTATGATTAGAACAAAACAATAGATTCTTGGCTTTTTAAAAGAATAGAAATACTGATATTCAACAGCAGAGTACTCCTTTTATGTAGCTGAAGGAGAATAGTGCTTCTAATATTATCAGTTATGTCACTGATATAAAAATGTAATAATTTCAAAGCTTGATATATTTTGTTACCCAGTAGCTGTAATAATAATAATAAAAAACTTTCTTTATATAAAAAAAAGATATACAGGTTTAATATGCTGGTTATTGCTAGTAATATAGAGACAGTTTTTCATTTTATCTTTCATTAACTTGTAAAACAACCATCTGTCTTGATACAGTACCTGGAAAATGCTGCAATCTCCAGACAGAATTAAACAATTCTGGGCTCAGTGCCCAGAAAACATAAGAACTGAACTAGGCGGTATAAGACAGAAGAGACACGGAGCATATTTTAAAATACTGTACCCTACTCTGAGCAAAATCAATTTCTGTTCCATTGTCTCCTATGAAACAAATCTTATAGAAATACATTCTGTGGCAAGCACACCCTTCCCTATATAGCAGTTTGATCAACATTCTAAAAAAATTAATAAATCCCATAGCTAGTTTAAGTAAAAAGATGGGAAGATTGGCCTTCACAAATTCAAAAGGTAAAGATGTCCTTAAGTCAAGCTTCTCATGTTGACTACTTACATCTTATTATTATGACCAAGCGCAGTTAGGAATAATTCAGAAGTCCTGTGTAGAACCAAATATGTATGAAACATCTGTCAGCTGCTCATTAAAATGAGCCTGAAAAGGTCTGTGTCAACTGTAACAAATTCACTCCTTAAAGTTAATGCAGCTCTTCAAGTATCACCTTTTCCTCAAACTTATGCAGGGTAGAAGCACTTCTTCTGAACTATTTTGAAGCATACACAGTCCTAAGGTCCATGTAGATTTCTTGGTAGCAATATGGCAGCTGTTTGTTAATACTGTCTTCTGGGATTTTTATTGTTTACATCCCAGTCTTGTCTATGGCCTTTGGGAGCCTTCCATCCAAGTAGTAGCCAACCCAAATGGTAAGCTTTGTGCCTTGACAAGGTTGGGTCAGATGCTTCCACATGTTAGGAGGTTTGATAATTAATATGGCTAAACATGAGGTTTTAACAAAATGTCATCCAAAAATGAGTCCAGTTATTGTAAAGTTAGAGATTTGTGATACAAAAAACTTAAAGACTACTACAGAAAACTATATCTCTTTGCTCTCAAATTGTCCAAATTTACTCAGCTCGGATCTGGTAAATCCTGGGAGTCCTAGAATAACATAGAATAGGGGTATAACATTTGTTCATCCTTAGAGTCTCCAAGAGAGTTTACATGAGAGTTTAATCTCATCTTCGTTATATTTAGTTTATTAATTATTCCCTTGATGCATTCCCAGGACAACTAATGCTATTTTCTCTCCTTGTGGATATTTCCTCTTCTGGACATGATCTGTAATATTTGTTTTGAACAATAGCGGCTTAAAGCATTTTATTGTTGAGATAATTACAAAGTATATTATTGTGAGAACCATCAAGGCTTTCACTATTCAAGACAGGAGGCTGGATATGTTTAAAAATATTCTTCAATGGGAAGGAGGGCAGGAAGAAACAGGTAGATATAAAGTCCCAATGCATGAAAAATATCAGAAAAACTTGATTTTGTCCATTAAAAATAACCATTATCTCTCTATGAGGGGACTGCACTGTCAACAGGTACTTTCCCATTCCTCTTGCAAACAGGTAAACCCTCAGTGTATGCTCAAGTACTCCTGAGCAAATGCAGAGTAGTAGAAAAGCGGATTCATGTGCAGGAGCTGTAACTAAGACAACTATATCCATATTTATTTTATGTAAAAAGCAGAAATTCTACTGCATTCATTTTCTCATGCCTAGTGAACATAACTGCAGTTTGAATGGAAAATGCTGCATGGACCAATGGCTACCAATATAGAAACTACTTTCTTGAAAAAAACAACAACTATAAAGCTGATGTATAGTCCTGGATTTTCAACTGCAGCCTCATTGTTTTCATTCATCTCAGCTAGAATACCAGAGTTCCTTGGTGGCTCACCTAATTAGTGCTCTGAACTAACTGTTCAGTTAGTTCCAGATGCCAGTAATTAGTGTTGGTTCGATTCTCACCAAGGCTCAAGGTTTACTCAGCCTTCCATCCTTTCGAGGTAGGTAAACTGAGG
>JANHFM010003085.1:151615-161866 GCA_032468115.1 Grayia smithii
CCACTATCACACACTTCTCCCAGAAGAACGAAGCTGAAGACACCAGCCTGAAGATGACAGATGAGATTTCGTCGAAATGTTGCCCAGATACTTCCAATATATATATATATATATTTGCTTTGCTTGTCTATCTTAGAATCAGACCCAAAAGCTTTTATAATCTTCAGTGAAAATTCAGGATAGATATTAGTTTATTGTATACAGAAAACTCATCTTTATACCTGGGCAATAAAGAAACCTTTCCTTGTTGCTCTCTGTTTTTTTCTGATACCAACAGTTTGACTAGTCTGGAAATATTTGCCTTTTGCTGTCTTGGAAATGGGTTGCCATAGTGACTCCATCTTACATCAAGGTTCAATTACAAGAAGTGGACAGATCTTATTGGTACTGTGAGATGGAAGGAAAACCGAGACATTTTATTTTGTTAAAAGAGATGGAAGGAATCTCTTCTAATAGTCTTCTTTTCTCGTAATCTCTATCAGCGCAAGTAAAGCATATACGTTAAACTGCTTGCAGTTTGAAATGAAAATGTTGTGTTGAATCTTTCAGTATGTATTCTCTTCATCCAGCAACGTGCTTGGCACATAGCTGTTTACAAGCCTCCATCCAAAATATTATGCACTAAAAATGTTACATTTTGAAACCAAACTGAGACATATCTGCTTATTTTATATAATTCCTTCTCCATCTGCTCAAGGGTGGATCAGAATGCGTCTTGATCTTTAGGCGTTTGGAGTAAGTCCTATTTTACCTCTGAAGTGAAACTAGATCTTAGTTAACAGCATCCTTGAATATGAAACACAAAACACAATTATAATTCCCATTCCCCAATACTGATCAGGATTTCAACACAGGAGACAGAGGTTTAAACATTTCTCCCATTATTGCTGTCTTGCCGAAAAATCATGCTCATACTCATTGAATTGCTATTTATCCCCAAAACACCTAGGCAAAATCAGAAGAGAATATATAAGAGACTTATAAAAGACCTCAAAAGTATTGAAAAGATCTGCATAGTATAACGTAGAAAATTTTGGAATGTAAATTTGAAATGAAACCACAACTGTTCTTATTAGGTATAGTCTCAGAAAAAATAACAAGAAATACCATAATTTAAGGAGATCTGTGTTTAACATACCAAGGATAAATTTTGCTCAACACTGAAAGAAAAATTGTCAGGCTCCAAAAACCATGGAAGACTTGCAGATATACTTTTAAGCAGTTTCCTTTATTGTTTGTCACCTATAGAGAGAAATCTTGCAAAACTAAGCTTTCGTCATTAAAAATATACTCTAAGAATTTCTATGAATGAGCTATCTTGACCCTCTTTTTCCCAAACAAACTATCTAAATTTCACTATCGCTTGGTCCTCCCTCCTGAAAATCCATTCCAACACAAAAATACAGTCCTGAAAATTATCCAGTTGGGAACTTAAACCTGAAGAATGTGCAGCAATGGGATAATTAATAGTATATCTACACAATGGAAGTTTAAATAAATTTATGCAGAATTGCTTCCCTTGCATACAATATATCAAGAAATATACCGTGTTTCCCCGAAAATAAGACCCTGTCTTATAGTTTTTTGAACCCTGAAATAAGAACTTGGCCTTATTGCCATGCACTCAAAAGCCCAATTGGGCTTAGTATCAGGGGATGTCTTATTTTGGGGGAAACAGGGTAATAAATATAACAATTTATAGTCTGGCTTTTAAGAGAGCCTGAATGCTTACAAATATTATAAATTAACAAATATATAAAAACAGGAAAGCCAGAAATCAATAATTTTTTTAAATTCTCTTTTTATGTTTTACCCTACTTTTTAGTATTTTAACTTTTATTAAATTTGTTTCATCTAGCTTTTATTCCTTTTTATCAACATACATACACACCTACACATATAAGTAACAATACAATTATTTAAATATTAAGTTCAACATTGAAACTATTATCATAAAATTAACACTTTAATGTGAATTGCAGTGGTTTTTTATTTTATATTCAATATATATTTTATATATCCTTGTAACATTGACATCCTGGCAATTAATACTGACAGAACTTTTACTTTTATCTTTTTTTAGTTTAATACTTTGCACTATTTAAATAATAGAATGTTAATTTTTTAATCATATTATATAAACATCACTGCATTTTAATCTGCATTGAAATAATATAATATATCCAAATGTATAATGTTACAATAAACAGGAGTGGGGAGAAGAAAAAGGATGGAAGGCTTTACGAGAAAAACAGAAGTAGAAGACTAATTTTGTCCCTGTATTGTAGACCTAACACAAATTGATAAAGGTATCTTGCAGGATTTTGTTTTATTTTGGTTTTTTTTGCATTGGAGGCAACACAAGTCTATCATCTGTCATGTCTGTGAAGAAATATTGTATGTTGGGAAGCAACATTTCAAACTGGTATCACTTTGCAGTATTTTTTAATGAGATTCAATATATTGCATTAGGTTTTAGGATATAATTCTGCTGTGTGTTTACACCAGACCAACAAAACACCTACTGACCTCTTTTGCAAAACAGCTTTCAGCTTTCAGATCTCACCCACCCTAAATTTTACCATTATTACTCATAATCACAGGAAAAAAGTTGTTGCTATCATTAATGCAGGACAAGGAACTTTATATGCCTCACCTGTACAATTTTAAATACCGGTAATTTTTCTCTCCTGTCTCCAATATTCTGTGTGAGATTAACTTTCTCTCCCTCTCTCCCTCCCTACACCCCCCTCCCTGTGTGTGTGTGTGTGCAAGTGTGTGTGCATATACAGGGAAATGGCTGATATACAAAAGTTTAACTCTACACACGTTTTTCTGAAAATCAAATATGTTCATGTCAGAAAAAATATTTTTAATTATAATCAGAGGTTCAAAACCCACTTTTTGAGCTCTGAATGAATTATTTCTCTAGTTTTAAACTGCAGAAAATTGAAACATGAATGATTCAGACTATATCAGAAAGCTAGATCTTGGTATATCTTTATTTTAGCTCTCTAGATACCAGTTTATGGTGTTTAAAGATGAAGCCTATCAGACTAATTATATCTCCTGTCTTTCTTAATTAGCCAGATAACTGATGAGTTGAAAATGCTGAGAACAGCCAAGATATAACTCAGTTTTTGATATAACTTGGAGCTGCCTTTTGAAGAATTATTTGAACACTATTGTTGGCCCAAAATATATCAGTTCACTTACTGATTGGTAAGGGCTTCTTTAACAGGATTCCATCCATATTTTGAGTACTGCACTAGTTACCAATAGATTTTTTCAATACAATTCAAAATATAAGTTTTCATTTTATAGCTCTACATGTCTTGTCTTCCAGCTAAATTAGAAACCTTCAATCTGAATCCAACCTTCCTCTGTGCTTCATCTGAGAGGGGTTATTACTTTAATGGTAAGCCCACAACTGGAGTCTAACTTAGCACAGGCTCACAAGAGAAGACAAGCTGCATGGAGAAGGAATATTCTGTCAAACTGAGGATTCATTTTATCCAGTTAGCCATCTTCATGAAGTTTCTGCTTCAAAAGCGTATTCTAATTTTGTTTTGGGAAATGCTCCGAATGAAAATAACTTGATTATTAAGTGCATTTTTACCGAGGGCCTGGAGAGGGTTATTCTTTGGTAGCAGATACAGAGAAATGGGTTGCTATGGGAACAGCACTGTCACCATACCTCTTTCTTGATTTCACTGAAAACAGCTAATCTATAATAGTATAAACAAGCAAGAATCCTCCCAATGAGACACACGCTTAAATGAGAAGTTCTAAACTCCAGGAAAGAGGCAATAGAAACTAACATGGCTCTCACAAGTAAGCTAGAATTGGGCCAGTAACTTTCTCAGAGATGGGCCCAGTAAATTTGATGCAAAAATAGTTCTGCAATGTATATTCATATGTACTTACATACAAATCTAGAAATCAAAAGCTAATAAAATGGATTTTTTTAGATATTAAACTCAAGTTTTGAATTGCCCATATGGATATGAACCAGAAACAAAATAGGAGCTGCAGTTGGAACTCTTTGATTCTTACCTGCTGTAGACTTTGTTCCTCAAGGTTGAGCTTGACCTCCAGAGATTGCCGAGCTTCTAGGAAGGCTTTGCGGTGCTTGCGGTCTGCCATGTAGTAAGACATGATACCCACAGAGATGGTGCACAGATAGATGGCAACATTGGATAAGATCTTGAATGAAAAAAAGATAAATTAAGTTATCAGTCAAGATAAGTATTGTGTGTTTTTTTCTAGAATTGGAGTAGGTTATAGATGGCCTTCCAAACTTTGATGAATGGCAACTCCCATTAATTCTCTACGTTAGCCATACTGAAATACACTGGAGTTTTATATATTGCCCATTACTTCTCCAAAATATTGAGGTATGGAAGATGAGGCAATTGAGCCTCCTTTCTTATCCGTATGACAGACTGCTATTGATTGTAGCAGCAATCTTAGCATGCTTTAGACTACAACTCCCATAACATTCAGCCAGTGTAAGGATCACAACTTCAATAAGTCTGGCGGCCCTTATTGTTCAAAAAGCCTGAAGGGCTTCAGGTTGTTTACCCCTAATGGACTACCTAGTGGACTACCGAAAATACAAACATAATTTTGAACAGAAGGGTTTCAACTCATATTCAGAATTGGAAATAATTAAACTGAATTTTTAAAAAGCATGACATTAGTTTAAAATTGTTTTAGCCTGAATAAATCAGATTCAGTTCTTCTAACAAGAGCAAACAGAATGCTCATCTCTTTCTCACCTCTGAAAAGGGTTCTTTTCACTAAAATATCTCCCCATCTAACTTCTCTGTATTATACTAGACTTAGGATATTCTGCCTACAAAATACAATCTCTACCACCAATTAATGTCCAGATCCTCCATCCAGTAAAATGGATTAAGTATTCTAAATATGGCCTTACCAGTATGGTATAAACAATACTACCACTTCCTGTGGTCTTGATATTACCAATCTGTTGATGCAGCCTAGGATTGTGTTGGCTTTTTTGGCAGCTGCAATACACTACTAAATCATATTTACATGTGGTCCACCAGGGCACCTAGATCCCTCTCATAGCAATAGCAATAGCACTTAGACTTATATACTGCTTCACAGTTCTTTACAGCCCTTTCAAAGCAGTTTACAGAGTCGGCATAATGCCCCCAACAATCTGGGTCCTCATTTTACCAACCTCAGAAGGATGGAAGGCCGAGTCAACCCTGAACTAGTAAGATTTGAACTGCCAAATTGCTGGCTGTCAGCAGTCAGCAGAAGTAGCCTGCAGTACTTCATTCCAGACACTGCGCCCCCATGGCTCGTCACAACAGTGGCATATCAATAAAATGAATAAATGAATGAATGAATGAATGAATGAATGAATGAATGAATATGTTAGTGCCAGTCATGAAATCAACAAGCCGCCACTGAGTTTGTTTCACCTAGTCTCTTTCAATTCAGGGGCCCTTTTAATTATACTGTATATACTGAGTACATACAGTTAGCTTCTCCTTTTCCCTTCCCTTCTTCCCTCATTTATGGTAATTTACAATTGGGGAGGAAGCGAGAACACAATAAGACAAATTAAGCTTCTGCGTGATTGAATCCCTCATCTGGTGAAGGTTATATTGCTTGCTAGGTCCAGGGAGGTTTAACATATAAACACTCCTAGAATAATATGATTTCATTTTACCAACCTCAGAAGAATGGAAGAACTGAGTTAACCTTGAGCTGGTGAGACTCAAAACTGCTGAACTGCTGGCAGTCGGCAGTCAGCAGGATTAGCCTGCAATACTGCATTCTAACCACTGTGCAACCACGGCTCTTAAACATTAGGCACTTTTGCCTATCTGTATCTGCTTTTTCTTGCCTAAATGAAGAACTTTACTTTTCTTATCACTGAATTGCATCTTGCTGTATAGGGCCCAATGCTCAAGTCTGTCAAGATACTTCTGAATCGTGACTCTATCTTTCAAAATGTTAGCAATTTCCCCTAGCTTTGTGTCAACTGAAAATTTGATAAGCACCCATTCAGTCCCCTCATCTAGGTCATTTATGAAGATACTGAGGAGAACTGGGCCCAAAATAGAACTCTGAGCAATCCTATTGCATATTTCCCACAATGTAGATGTAGTTCCATTGAGGACCACACACTGACTACAGTCAACTGCAGATCCATCTGGTAGTGGTATATAAGAAGCAAAACATCTTCAAGAGAAAAAACACAGAAAGTCCAGTTGCCTTTTGAAAAAGCATCTTTGAGATATACTACATCCAGTTCTGGTCACCACAGTACAAAATGATGCTGAGGCCCAAGAAGAGCATCAAAGATCCTAACGGGTCTGGAGATTAAATCCTTTGAAGAACTGCTAAAGGAACTAAGTATCTTTAGCTTAATGAAGAGAATGAGGGGGAGACATAATAGCAATCTTCCAATACTTGAAAGGCTGAACCTGGATAGAGGGCATTGATTTATTCTCATAGCAGTAGGACAAGAGAGTAGGACAAGAAGCAGTGGGTGGAAGCCCATCAGAGGGAGACCCAATCTGGAAATGAGGATTTTCTTGACAGTAAGAAATATTAAGCAAGGGAACAGCTTACCTCCTGGAGTTGTGGGTGCTAGGGATTTTCAAAAATACATTGGACAACCATTTATCTGAGATGGTATGAGGACTCTTGTCTTTGACAAGAGGTTGGACTAGAACAGGGGTCTCCAACCTTGGAAACTTTAAGCCTGGCAGACTTCAACTCCCAGAATTCCCCAGCCAGAAAAGCCAAGGTTGGAGACCCCTGGACTAGAAGCCCTCCAAGATCCTTCCCACTCCTATGACTCTATGACCACTACTACCACCTAAAGAAATGTTGACACACAGGTTCTTTCAGATCAATATTGCCTGTTTCAAATGGCATGGCTTTTTGAGAACAAGCATCTTCTCGTAAGAATTTGAGATAATTTGCATGCAAAACAAAGTGATCTAAAACTTACTAGACAGCAGAAAAGTTCTATTCAATATTAGATATTCAATATTCAATATCAGAGGATGAGCCATAGAAACATCAAATTGAGACAAAACCAAAGCAGAGAATAAATGACTAAAGAAGTGGACCTTAAAAGGAAGAGGATGTAAAAAAAAAAATTATTTCAAGCAAAAGAAACAATACACCATACAAGGATGCAAGGAAGAAGCAGGAGTATAAAAAGCAGCAGATAGGTGTCCATTAATATTTATATAAATAGAGCTATGGAAATATGGAAAGAGAGGAGTAACTATACATCTCATTATTTAAAATATTGGTTATTTTTTTCTATCTAGCACTTACATATTTGAAACACAGAATACAAAGTTGTTCCAAGCAACTATCACAGATTTGGTCTGATGTCAAGCTATGGCTCAAAGCATATATGATCATCTCAGGCTGACATAACAAATAGCAAGCTTTCAAACAGTAACTGATAAGTGAACTTTAATTTGGGGGAGAAGAGAGTACAGGTATGGTAGTCTTCTACTTACAACCATTTGCTTAGTAATTGCTTGAATTTACAACGGCACTGAAAAAAGTGACTTATGACTGTTTTTTACATGATCGTTGTAGCATCCCCATGGTCATGTGAATTCAGAAACTTGGCAACTGGCATGTATTTATGACAGCTGTAGTGTCACGGGGTCATGTGGTCACCTTTTGCAAGCTTCTGACAAGTAAAATGAATGGGGGATGCTAGATTCATTTAACAACTGTGGTACTAACTTAGCAACTGCAGTGATTCACTTAACAAGAAAGGTGGTAAATTGGGGCAAAAATCACTTAACAGCAGAAATTTTGGGCTTACTTGTGGTCGTATGTTGAGGACTACCCATAACAACAAGAACTTGAATTGCTATCATGACTATAAAATCTGACTAAACTTTGCAATTTGATATACTAATCACAGCATGAAAATAAGCTTTAGTGCATACTTATATTACAAGCCAATCTACTACTAAAGGCACAGGAATATGGTTTGGGGAAAATGTCTTTCCCTGGGGAGAGCATATCTCAACTGTTTTTCAATATACCATATCACACAGTATACTAAGCTGCTTCCAGATACATTGTATAGAGTACAATGTACTCTATACGTACATAGTAATTTCATGCAGCATCCCGTCAAATTTGTAATCTTTAGCCATTAAACCTTCTTCCCTATCTTCCTTCTTGATGGGAATAATCTATTTATTAAAAAGGCATGGTGAATCTGAGAATCTTACTTCAGTTTAAAATTATATAAACAGTAAGCTAAATATATCATTGAGTCTAAATGCCGTAAAAATAAGTAGTTCAAGATTGGAAATATTTTTAGAGCTTTCCTAAACCAACATTTTAAAGTTATTTCAAGCATATCGATAAGGTATTACGTTTTTTTTATGGGAAGGACAAACCTATTTTTTTTTATTTAGATTGAAACTATCATACAGAAATGAGGGGAATATAATTTTCCAGATAATTGGGTTTGTCATATTTTGACATCAATGTTTCTCCCAAGTACTTGGAAATACGAGTTTCATCTCTATCCCCCCAACAGACATACACTCTAGGAATAATCCTTATTTGAAACTAACAGGTAAATCACATAGACCTAAATAATAATTTAATCAGTTTATTGCTAATCATTTTTTAAACGAACTGAAATATTGCAAGAGCAATTTGGATTGTCTAAAATTGCAAAATGGCAGTACATTTTGTACAACACATGTTAAATTGTCTCTTCATTTTACAATTTCGGGTAGATGGATTAGCAATATCTCACATTGCCAAATTTGTATCAGTATTGAAATATGTTTTGGATTATTGTAAAACTAGAGTTATAATAAGAAAGACCCTTTTGGGGTCAAACCAGCTGTTCTTTCTGAAGGAGGTTCGATTCTGAGGTAACCTGAACCTACAGCTAAAGAGCAAAATGCTGCCACCAACCCCTTGGTTATAAACCAATTTCTCCCTTCCACACCAGCCCTCTGGAGAACCAGGAGATGACTGAAAGGGAAATCCTCACCTAATTTTGGTCTAGATCAGTGGTTCTCAACTTCCTAATGCCACGACCCTTTAATACAGTTCCTCATGTTGTGGTGATCCCCACTGGATGCCTTTCTCCAAAGCAGCACAGTCTTCGGTAGTTCCCCCTCCTCTCCCTCGCAACACACGCGGATGTTGGTCGCGGCTCCCTTTTCTCGGCGCTGCTGCCCCCTGGTCTGTCTCCACAGGGAGGGAAGCAAGGAAGCAAGGCAGGCAAAGGGGCTGCGGACTTGGCTGTTTCCTGAGGAGTCCCCGCTGCTGCTGCTGCTTCTGCTGCCACTGCCGCCGCCGTGCTGCCTTCACCTCTTCCTCCTGCTGCCTCCTCCTCTTCAGTTCACTTTCAATTGTGTCGCGCCAGCCCGCGGCCCCTTATATTGAGCCTATATTGATAGAAGAGCGATGTCTCGGTTCCCAAGACCATTGGAAATATGTGTTTTCTGATGGTCTTAGGCGACCCCTGTGAAAGTGTCATTCAACCCCCAAAGAGGTCCCGACCCACAGGTTGAGAACCACTGCTATAGCCGGATCACCTAAGTTAATCTGAGGATAAGTTGGCTGTTGTTTTTGTTGATTCTTCCTCTTTTAGGTGGAATTGTGGTGTGACTTCTTGTACGGATCCAGCCTGTTGGATTACTTTCTAATTAAGGACAGCATGTGCTTTGTTTCCTGGAATAACTCACTTTCTTATTTTGCAAATGTCAATTAAATCATAAACCGAACAGGGCAGGATTTGTACAAAATGGTAAAATATGCACTAAGCCTGATCAAGGACTAACTAGGTCTTTAATGAATCTGTAATGGACCTGTTGTATTGTGAGTACAGATATAATATGATAGGAGCCAGGAAATAGATAAACCCTGTACTGAAATTAAATGGATGATATGAATGTAGCCATACCAGTGGTGGGTTTCAAATTTTTTTACTACTGGTTCTTTCATTTTTTAAAAAAGTTTTTTTATTTTTTAAAACAAACACACTGTCAGCGTTCCAGAAAACTCTTCGCCGAAGAAAAACTCTGAAGCAACCACCTCTCCAAGTTTTCATTTATTCAGCCAAGTAAACTGGCACATCTGGGAAAACCCAAATCTGAGAGTTCCGGGTTTTCCCTCAGGATGTCAAAACCCCCCAAAACCATCTCCTCCCTCCTCAGTTGATCACATGCTCCAATCACCTTCTATGCCATC
>JANHFM010003086.1:20360-31354 GCA_032468115.1 Grayia smithii
GTTTGCCAGCCATGCATCTTGCAAGGTCAGTACCCGGCGTATAAGACGACCCCCCATTTATCTGAAGATTTTAATGGCTTAAAAAGTCATCTTATACGCCGGAATTTACGGTATATTACTATTAGGGTTAATGTTTTAAAAACAATGCCATAAGAATATTATTTATTATTATGTGAATTAAGATACATTCAGACTGACTTTTACTAAGTACTGAATATAATTAACTTTATAAAAGGAACTGTATTGTAAAGTTCCACACAATGACTTTTGCTACTTGTTATCACCTGATCTGATTAAATATAATGAAAAAGAATTTTTTTATCCAAATCTCATCCTAATATCTGAAGCAATCTTGAGAAAAAAAGATCAACTTTTCCTCCATTTAAATTTTTTCTTCATCTGCAATCCTCTGATAAGGCTCTAGTGAAAAATATGAAATGCTTTGAACGTTCAGTAGAACCATACAGCAAAATATTGCATTATTCAGAGCTCCCTTTCTTACTTCAGGTAACAACAAAGGTGGTATCAACAGAAAACAGAGAGATTGTGTGATGGAGGGGGAGTAGAGGGGAGAGAATTGAGAGAGTGAATAAATTCAAGATGTATTTATAATTTCTTTTATTAGAGAGCTTTCGGTTTTTTTCTTTTCTACTGTTTTTTTTTAAATTTTACGTCTAGTTCTGCACTCCAGTAGCTAATAAATAGACAAGTCCTTAAAAATGGAGGGAAAAAAACTATTCTAAGAATGCTATGTCACTGTCAGAGTTTAATATTGCATCAGTTATGCAATGAAATTTGAGCATAAAAATTATTACATTAATATCAAAACAATTAAAACAAGAAATGGGAAATGGGAAAACATACATCTATGTTCCTTTTTTCTACTGACAGCATTGCAATCATTGTTGTCATGCAGTTCCCCCCCAGGCTGTCTCTTAGTACTGAAGTCATCATGGAGTTTCTGTAAGGGATGTGAGATCTGTTTTTTTCTGACAGAGCAATGATTACCTGCAATATAGGTAATATTAGAAAAGCTTAGTAAGCTCTGATATCTTGCTTTTGATTTCTTAAGACAAGTCTTCCTATTATAAAAAAAATACATTAAAATTTAGCGTTTTTCATGATAATTATGTTTAGGCACAATCACTTCATTGTTTTATAACAAAAGTAGATCAAAAAAATTAACTTATTCATGTAAAGGAAAGTTTTCAATTACTTTGACTATTCAATCTTGCTGAATGTTTTCAGGGAGCATCATACTCTGTTTGACAACGGATTTGAAAAGACTGACAAGAGCACAATAGTGAAGAAAGTACTGCAGCACATCTACTTCCACAATTATGCATCTTCTAGACTTCATCAATCTTGACACCATATGTAAATGATGAGAATTTAAAGGATGAGATTTAAAGGATGAGAAACTCTAACTTGGTTATATTTTTTTAGTCTCTGAAGACCACAGGCGGCATGATTAGTCATGCAATTATCTTGCTAGATTGATGAAACTCAATTTTTTGTGCTTGGGAAATTTGGGATCATCCCTTTCCCTCCCAGAGCCAGCACCTTGGAAGTTATGAGCATTTGGTTTGGAAAATATCTTCACTGAAGGTGGATTATCATCTACTTCACCACAAAGCATACAGGTCTCATACTGCATTCCCCCTTCCTGTCTATTCCTCTTCCCATCTCTGCCATTTTGACTGTCCAGTACTTTGCTGTCTCTGCCAGTGGCATTTGGCCCAAATCACATGAATAACTTTGATGGGTCACTGAACAAGAGTAGTTAAGCGAGAAGTATCTATATATAAAATAACTATTATTAAATTTCATTATGTGCTATTAAACTGATCTCTAAATAAGAAGGGCTATCAAATGGTACAATACAGACATTTTGCCAGAGTAGCTACCTGAGACCCATCATGTTCCATGTCTAAATCAAAATTCAGTAGTTCAAATGCCAACTGCAAGAGAACATGAGTATTATAAAACAATATAAAAAATGGAAACTGGATCAACTTTACCTGTTCCAAATAATGTAGAGACAGATTGATGTATTTGGCTTCTGTCAGTTGCTGGCCTCCAACTCCAGTCTTCCCAACACGCTCTGAACCAGCCAGATCCACTAAATGTAGTTTGGAACGCCGAATAGTTGCTGAGCCTGGTTCTTTGCTTGAGATATGAATGGTGAAAATGCAATGTGAACGTGTGGAGGCTTGATTCATTGGAGTCTGTGAGAGAAAGCAGTTCCTAAGCCTTACTTTTTAATTCTCAGTCTAAATGCTACGGATCATTTAGAAATAAAAAGTGGCTCAAGTTAAAAACAGATCACAGTGATACTTTGAAACTTGTCTAGTCTAACCCAAACATGGCATAATAATTCCATTTAAAATGGGCTGTATTGGAGGAAAGAAAAAAATATGGTCGATTCATCTGTCCTACTACATATCCCTGTAAAAGTACAAGAGAGTTCCTTAATCAAAACAAAAACTATGTAAATTGTGCAACATGACTGCAAATAGTGCGCAAATGGCTATAAATGCAGTACGAGTGCTCAAAATCCAATTACATGACCATGGAGTGAAGTTAAAAACCATGTTGGAAGTTAAAAACCAGGTCATAAGCAGCCTTGGGGATGATTATAACTTTGAATGATCACTTAGTGACCGGTTGTAAGTTAAGGGCTACCTGAATAGGAGCAGAACATGTAGTTATATCATTTATATTTATTTGTGTAATATTATGGCACCAAGAGATTCATCTTCAATTCCTTTTCACTGATCCCTTATACAAAATTTATCTTCTCAATAGTTACATACAAACGCAATGTTTTAACTGGGTATTTACTTTTATTTCCTTTTTTTTTTGACCCTTATATGTCCCTTAACATTTGATTATGGCAATATGCATTCACTCTTTCAACTTAAGCCCTCTAATTGGGAGAAATTTTTGCTTGAAATAATATGGTATCATCAAGACTGATGACCTACACATCATCTCCAAAATCAGCATATTTGTGAAAAAAGTGTAGGTTTAGGTGCTAAAATACCTTATATGCTAAAATGTGCAGAATACATAGATAGTATACTTCCAGATGAAAATGTAGATAAAAGAGAAGTATTGCTTGCATCTTTAAATATTTAAAATGTTTACATTCAGTAAATATATGTGAAAGCTGCCAAGAATATTAGCTCTAGGCACTTTCCAAACACAAGTAGCTAAACAAATACAACACAGATATGTCTTCCCAAACTGAACAAACAGACAGCACTGCAATAAAGCCTTTTACTGAAGTTTCTTCTCATTAAAACAGGCTAAGTTTCCATTAAAAGGGAAAAAAATTAACTGCAAGGTGGCTTTGATTTAATTTCCTAAAAATAAAACTTCTGAGTTACTTGTCTCCTTATTTTGAGTCAATATTTAATTTTGTTGTTAGTTTTATTATTGTTAAAAGATAATAAAATGCTGATGCTGATGATACAGTCTTTCATGTTGATAGACTTACACTGTTTTGAATATAAAGAGATTAATAACTATGCTCTTGGGTTTACATTACATTTCATTTTTATTGGCTGAATGTTAAAAAAATGTGAAATTGGATTACATTCAATGTGATGGAAGTTTCCTGGTCTCAACAAATCACTGAGTTGTGAAGTGATAGCAAGAAAACATGATTATAACATATGTTTTGAATCATAATAAAGGTGGGATATAAATAAAATAAAAATAAATAAAAACAAGGTCATATTCTTGTTTATTAAAGCTATCAGAATGATATATACAGTCTGCCTTCTCTTAAGCTTTCAGAAAAAAAGATTCACAAATGTTACATTAAATCATGTACCATGTAAAACATTATATTTGACTTCCACCACCACTTCCTATTGTGAGGCAGAATTTCTTTATTTTTATACAGTGTATATATCCTGTGTGGTGTTTCTGGTTACATCTTTAAAAAATCTTAAATTATTCTAAATTTGCTATTTCTGAATTTCTACATCAGTCTGAAATTTAATTAGAAAAGCCAAATACAGAAAGGCAAGATCAAAGAAATGAAAATAGAATTCCTTTCTAGGAATAACAACTACTTATAAGAAAGAAGAGTCAATCCTCAGAATTGCCATATTGCAAAGTGATTTGTACAGGGCTGCTTTCATGAATAAATGAAAATATTTCTTTGCCATTCTAAAGTCTTACAATTTAATAATGAAATAGTTATTCTCCTTACTGAATAGTAAGATTTCAGTTCTTTTAAGAATTGCCACCATTACTAGAAAACCTGCCACTAAGATTTATCTTGGCCAGATTCATGCCAGAGGAAAGACATATAAACTTATTATTTGCTTCCTCGTTACTTAGCTTCATAAAACTTTTCTTTCACCATATACTATTGTTTCATGTCACATTAAAAATGAAGCAGTTTAATGTGCAGACAAATCCCTATCTACTTTGATTTTCACATTTGTTCAACTGAGATTAAGGCCTAAGCATATATTCATCTATCAATGTGAACTGTGTTGCAACACATACAAATTCAGAGGAAGGCAGTAAAGATGACTAGGGAACTGACAATTAAGACTTATGAGGAGAGACTGAGAAAAATGGAAATATCTAGTTTCAAGAAACGTGAGGATGGATTTAACAGTACAATATTCTTTAAATACTAGAAGAGATGTTACATTTAGGACTGCCATGGGGGAAAAAGCCAAGGGAAACAACTGTCCAGCTCCCTTTGGCTAGCTTCAGTTTGGATGAAGCCACCCAGAAATTCAGCACACCACAACTAAGAATGAATCATTATGTAACAACACCACTGAAGCCATTTCCAACAACACATTTCCAGTAGACGTTTCTCAAAGTTACAGGTTTTGCACTCAATTTCAGTGCCTTTTCCATCTTAATGGAAGTCCCACATCATGGTTTCCAAGAGCCAAATAGGGGAGAGTTATTCATTGAGATTCTCCAAATTCCTGTCTTGGGGCACACTAGCTGACATTTCTCCCACAAAAACTGCATTTGGGATGGCATGATTTCTCTGCCAAAGTACCATTCTTGTCACATATAGATTCTTAAACTATAAAGTACCTGGATGTGTACAATATGATTTAGACTGGATTTCATAAATTCACTTAAATGTTTAAATATTTAAATATATTTAGAAGCAAAAGCAAAACAATGATACTTTAAGAACAATATTTATAAATTTGACTGGAATTTCTGAATAATTTGACTGGAATTTCTGGAGAGGAGCACCCAGAATTATATATAAAATAGGTGATTATTTACATGTTTTAAATAAATAAAACTTATTTATTTACTATAAAACTTTTTGGTGATTGCAGAATAAGAGATGTTGATAACATGCTCACCTCTGCAATCATCCTATTTGTGTCACCTAAGAAAAGCAGATTCAGAGCTTCTTCTTCATTGGTTGCTTGCTGCAAAGAGAGATGTTTCAGGTGAATGTTCTGATCAGGATCCTCCATTATCGTCACCTTTCTACATGAAAAAATTAAAAACATATATGGATTTTTGGTTTTTTATTCATAAATTATACAGCAATATTTATTCAAAAGTTTTGCTAATAAGTAAATGTATTATTTTCTTGATCATATACAAATGCTTTAAGATTTACTCTAGCTACTAACAGCAAGATTTCCCAATAAATGAAATATATATTTCGAAATTACTTATTCTACTGAGGGAGAAAACTGAGTTGTTCAACATTAAAGATATAAAACTGTAACATTAGCAATTAAAGTTATAAAACTATAACATTAACAATCTTCTTTATACTACCTTGCCCTATTTCAGATGATCAGGAAGAGAAATCTTTATTTGTTATTATAGTAAATCAGGAAAACGAATTTAAAGAAAATTCTACTTAGCTCAACAATTTAGCAAAATGAACTTGCTACAGGCTTGTTTAAACACCGGATTGCCTGGAAGAAGAATTTTATGGGAAAAGGAACATAGGCCTCATTACTGAAACCTAATTGCATGTTGATTTCAGTGTCTATGGAGATTCTCAGTCATCCAGGTCATGGTTGTCCCAAAGGTGCTTTTTCAAGAGGCAACTGGACTTTGTTTTTCTTTGAAGACATTTTGCTTCTCATCCAAGAAGCGTCTTCAGATGAGAAACAAAATGCCTTCAAAGAAAAACCAGACAGTCCAGTTGCCTCTTCAAAAAGCACCTTTGGGATATTCATTTCAGTATTAAAATAGATAATTGTGAGACCTATGGTACCTTTTTGGACCTGGAACAGTAAAAGCCACAATTTTTCTAAAAGAAGTCCTCAGATGTTCCATTTCTTACAAGTTCTACAACTTGGCTGATGCAACTGAAGAATTTATCCAGCTCAACTTGGCTAATATTGTTTTATACAAATTCCACTTAGCTTTAAAAGGAATCTACAAATTCCATCCACTTAGCCAAATGGAAAACATTCTTTGTTTATAAAGAAAACAAAAACCTTGCTTCTGCCTCCTCTGTCATTATGAATAAATTAGCAGTACTTTTCCACATCAAAACTCAAATTAGCATTAAAACGTATATATAAATATTTACTTAAAGAAAGGAATCAGAAGATTAGAAATAGAGCTGTTTATACAGTTGCAATGTGAGAGATAAAATATTAGATAGTACTAATATTTCTAGTTAAAATTTCTGTTTCTATGTTGACAAGATCTTTTAAATAATATTTCCACCCAATATAGAGTATGTGACAGTGAAAAAATGTTGTATTTACTGTACTATTCCAATATTCATATTCACATATACACATGTAAACACATATAGTAATATTATATATTAATACACACAAATATACAAAAATCTAGTAGCAATCTAGATTGCAGGCCAAATCTTTGCAGGCCAAAATTCTCTCTGCAGAGTTTGCAGGCCAAAACTCTCTCTACAAATAGTTACAAAAATGTTAAAGCACTGTCCAATATATAGCTGTGATTATTTTTTTATTATTATTTATCCGTGAAAAATCTAGGAAAATTACATTGTAGTTTTTAATTATTTATTGTAATTGTATTTATTTGATTCATTGTATAGAATAAGACAATTGAAAGAAAAAAAATCAGCAGTACTGTTTGCCACAGCAATGTCACAGAAACTTTAATTTGATATAAATTTTAATTTTTAATTTTGTTTGATATGCAGACAGGCAGACATACCCAGAGAATTGGAACTGGGAGAAAAGGAAGAGATGTGATTTTTTTCAAATATTGCATTACTCACGGTAAGTCTTCCAGTTTGGAGGCTTCGTGCCGTGGATCTAGCAGATCATAACCACACTCATTGTAAATTTCTAAGTAAGAAATATGTGTGGTATATATCTTACTGCTATCCTGAATTAAAAGGAAAAAATTAAAATAATTGTATAAAATCTAGATTTTACCTGTATTTATTTTTTTTACTTTTAGTACTAGGTAAACTTGATATTAGGGTCTCTCTTCTCTATCTATCTAGATATCTCCAGTATATTTTATCAACAAACACCCATGCTAAGGAATTCCAGCATGATAAAACATTAAAATACAATCCATCCTATTGATACTATGTTAAAATAAATTGGACTGAGCCATCATCAACAACCAAGTAATTAGTCTCAAAAGGAAAAAAAAGTATCTATAATTATAACAGATGATGAATCAATTAACTCCCAAATGCTCTCCAGAAAACCTCCATTTTTATCATACTTTAGAAAGCTATTAAAGTAGGGCCAATCTAATTTCTAAGGAGAGACCCTAACCCTATAACCGGTGCAATTAACAAAAAGCAATGCCTGGTGGCCTCAGATCCCCACACTTCACTGAAATGGGGAACAACCAGGAACTTTACCAGGGAGAAGTATAATATTGTATATAGGTCAGTTCTGTTAGGGAAGCAGCCCTGCAAGTAATTGGTGCCAAGTTGAAAGTCATATATAAGTTATACATGCCAAACCAGCATTTGGAATTGCATTTGGAATTGCAGGGCCTGAAGCACCAGTGTTATATGTCCTTGGTGACTCATATCTGCCAGTAAGTAGGCTGCCACATTCTCTTCCAACAGCAATTTCTGAGTGATCTTCAAAGGCAACCCCATGCCATACAGTAATTTGTATGAGTAGTAATGAGGGTATGAGTTACTGTTGGGAAGTCCTTAAATTCTGAGTAAGATTGCTGGCCAAATGCTCACCTGGCCAGAGTCTCTAAGTGGGAATGACCTTGGGAAACAGGGGGAAGAGCCACAACCAAAGAAACACTCACATAAGAAGCAGTTTAGTCTGCAGAAGGAATGTGGGCATGGCATATTTCTTGGGCTGTAAAGATGATGGGGGAGAAATGTACTTTCAGACTTGCAAGATTTTGTTAATGTACCCTTACAATAAAGTAAAATTAGTTCATCTTGGTGTGCTTTCTATCTTGCAAGACTACTCTAGAAGAAATCCAAACACACCTGCTCCTTCATAGCAAGGGAGACTCAGATCTTTTGAGCTGTTGTAAACTCAGGCATTAACTTTACTACAGTTTTAAAGAAATGTCACATAAATTAATATTAACCTATTTTAATACAAACTTTTGAGCTGGTGTCCCTACAAACTGAATGATGCTAGGCTGACTTAAAACTTTAAGCTAGCTTTCTGTGATACAATACCATTCCTGCATAAAGCAACACCTTGGAATCTTTGGTACTCTCTGAGCTGGACTGTTTGCTTGTAGACATTTCATTACCTAACTAAGTAACAATATTAGTGCTAGTGAGTGCTAGTACTGTTGTTATCTAGTCAGGTAATGAAATATTTACAAGCAAAGGACTCCACCGCTGTTAAAACTGTTAAAATAACAGTTTCAACTTGGCAATTTCTAGTCCTTTGATTTCCTATTACATATATAGAACCTTAATCTTCTTGGGGCTACAGAAAGCAACATGAAATTTATTTACATAATTGTATATTTCTGGAAATAAGTTATTCTTAAATGAAAAGAACATAAATAATGGCCTGTACCTTTTGTAACCTCTGAAATATGTAGGACAGGGTCCGTGGAATTATCCCCCGATCACTGTAACGTTCTGCTCCCCCAGTGATTGTAAAAGTCTTGCCACTGCCAGTTTGTCCATAGGCAAATATAGTTCCATTATAGCCAGACAGAGCACTGAAAATGGAGACAAAATGTGCATATATGTTAATTTGTACATTTTCAATCTGTTGTTAATAATTTCTTTGATTTTTATTCTATCTATATTTATACAAATCAAGGCAGCATACATAATACTTCCTCCTTCTTATTTTCCCCAAAATCCCTGTGAGGTTATTTGAGCTAAGAGAGAGAACAACTGGTCAAAAGTCGCCTAGCAGCCACATGTTGTCCCAGTGTCTTATCTAGTACCTTAACCGCTACATCAAACTGGCTCTCTTTTTAAAAGAAATAATCATTAATTTTTTGTTGCTAAATGAAAAGTGATATTATATTTTCTTTAGCCAAGCAAACATTCCAAAAATAGTTTACAATTAAATACCAGGCATGCTGAGTACATTTGTTCATCATACTCAGTAAATATACTAGAGTTGCACAGTACTTCAGATTCAGTTCTGAAAAATGTGCTTTGGAATATGCAGGAGTCACACAAATGTGGCATCTGCTTGCACCTCCTTAAAGCCACTTAATCTTTTCCAGGTTCATGCAGCCTCTGCAGATGGCGCAACAATTAAACTTGGGAAATAACATGCCAGTTAAAAACTTGCAAACATAATCTACATCCATGATTAGATGCATGTACCATAAAGCACCCTTTCTAAATTATTTCCAAAATATGCCCTGCCTAATTGTATACCCATGGTCACATCTGATTCCTGGTGTATTCTTGAATTACAATTTCCATTAGGTGGAACAATAGGGTTTGTTAGAAAATATAGTCCAGTAACATCTGAAAGACTGAAGGTTCTAAAACTCAAAACGGGCCACCTGTAACATGGCATTTATAAAAACCCCAGGTCTTTATATAGAAATGATAGAATTCTGTGCAAGCAGTATTGTAGCTAGGAAAAGTTACCTAGTATATATTTTTTCAATCATCTGTAAGTGAAGAACATAGGTTTGACAATATAAGCAAGGAACAATTATCCAAATTTTATACAGACATTGTACCGGATTTACTCAGCTCAGAGCTGGCATATGTTAGGCATAAGTGGAAAAAAGTAATATTTATGTTTGTACTTTATATGAGAAGAGTTTTAAATAGGTCAGTCTTTAAAAAACAAAATCTTCATTCCTAGGAGAATGGGGCCTTATACAAATCAGCTTCCAGTCTGGTGCCATGAAAAAGGCAAAGGCCTCCAACTCATTTATTTGGAAGCCTAAGCATTTGCCAGATGGCTCAGTGTAATCTACAATAGCAAAATGTCAAAGAAAAACATACAAGATGCCAAAGAAAGTCAGAACCACTCATAACAAAAATACCAGAATTTTCAGAGACAGTTTTCTGCCTGATTACTAGGCAAAGATTGTACCTTAATTTGGAAGAAAGCTATTGCCTATTTTCAGGCAATGTTGAATGAAATAGTCACTGGTTATCTTTGGCTTAATCAGAACATAACCTTTTGGACTATTGCATTTCATTAATCAAACAGGGATTATTTTTTACTCCAAGTAGTTTTATCTTTTTAGTCATAAGCTCTGAACAATAAATCAGGAAAAAAATGTTCCCCATATTAGTTGATAAATCGTTTAGCATGACCTCATTTAAATAAATCTGAAGATGAACCTGAGCTAATTAAAGAGTTACCAGATATCTGAACAAGCAAAGGTAGACATGGACAATTGGAAAGAACAACAAATGGTAGAGGGGGAAAAGGAGGACACACTGTTTAACTTTCTTGGCATTAGCAACAAAAATTACAGTAAAAAACCTGTGAAAAAAGAATTAGGCATAGATAGATAGATAGATAGATAGATAGATAGATAGATAGATAGATAGATAGATAGATAGATAGATAGATAGA
>JANHFM010003086.1:39287-50111 GCA_032468115.1 Grayia smithii
GATTCGATCTGCTGAACTGCAGCTAGCAGTCAGCTGAAGTAGCCTGCAGTACTGCACTCTAACCACTGTGCCATCTTGGCTCTATAAGAATGGTAGAATAATCTATAAAAATGATACAATAATCTTCATCATGCCTTTGATTTCGCAGGGGTTTTAGATGGTTCCATCAGAATCCATTGTCAATTCATGGATTTTATCAGATTCTTTTTAAAACCTGGCCTCTATTACTTTACAAGTAATTCAAGGTATGAACATACCGGATGTTCCTTCCTCTTCCTATTTTACCCACAAAAGCAACCCTGGAGGTGGGTTGGGCTGAGAGACAGTAACTGGCCCAAAGTCACTGAGCTGTCTTTCATGCTTAAGGCAGGATTAGAACTAACAGCCTCCTGATTTCTAGGCAGCACCTTAACCATTAGGCAAAACTGGCTCTCCGATCACATATTCATAATGGAAGGAATATAAAATATGTATGGTTTTGAGTGCCACTGCTATTTAAATGTTATGGGAAAATATATTATCTGAAAATATATTATCTGAAATACAGATCCCCTTATTTCTCAGGATTCTTACATGGAATTCACTTGGCACCAAGCACATAATGAATCTGCCTTCACCAATAAATAATCATGACTGCAATGGTTTGTGCTATCATCTTTTCACAAAACATGAATACAAGCAAAGTTTGCATGATTTCATATAAGGAATAATCAGACGAGCCATTGCAGAACCAAACAACACAAGTTTCCATGGACTAAATCAGCAAAATCATAATGAAGAACAACTGGGATAAAATGCATTCTTAAAAAAGTTTAGATTTCATTATGGGTTCTCTTTTACATAGTATGTATTTATGTTGGTTTTGTTAGTTTATTTTGTGCCTTGGAGTCAGGATTGACTCCTGAGGTCTTTCTGAATAGTCCCTGCTGAATAGTCCCTGCTGTTCTGGGGGGAAGATTTTCAGAAGTGGTTTATTATTGCCTTCTACCTAAGTGATGAGAATGAATAATTGGCCCAAGGTCACCCATCTGGCTTCATGCCTAAGATTGGTACTCATAGTCTCCTAGTTTCTAGCTTGGTGCCTTAAGCGTTATACCAAACTGGCCTTTGTATATCATATTTATGATCACTTAAATAATTAAAGACTGTATTTCATGGCTTCTTCATAATACAAAATTTGCAGCACCAAATATCAGAGAGCAAAAGTAAAAAAAAATTGCAGTGCAAATCGTGGTTCCAGGTCACACTTCAATGTGGATTCTCTGGTTTTCTTCAGGGTATTACTTTAAACCCATGATGGCAAACCTATAGCAGGCATGTCACAGGTGGCATACAGAGCCCTCTGCGGGCGCACAAGCCATCACCCAGCTCAGCTGCATTACACATGCGCCTGCGCTTCCCACCGGCCAGCTGATTTTGGGGTTTGCCCTGCAAGCGGGAGACGCGTGCGGGGGGGGGAGGGTTCTACCTTTTCCCTCACTTTCTGCTACCCCTGCCTTCCCAGATCTCTGGAGATTCCCCACCCAGCACTGTTTTGGGAGGTTTTTTTCCCCCTTCCCAGCCATTTTGGGAGGCAAGGCTTTTTTTTCTTCTCCCAGCTGTTTTGAGAGGCGAAGCTTCCCCCCCCCCAGCGCTGTTTTGGGATGTGAGGCCAAAAGGGGGGGTCGCACACATGTGCCGTGGGGGAGCACAGTGGGTCACATGCACGGGGGAGAAGAACACTGGGGGTCATGTGTGTATTTGCAGGGGGCGGGCCATGCAGGAGGGGCATTGCATTATGGGTGTGGGCACACACGCGTGACAGCGCTCGTGCACTCTTTTGCAACCCAAGGAAAAAAAGGTTAGCCATCACTGCTCTCAACTAACTTCCAAACATAGATTTGTATAGATGC
Source organism: Grayia smithii (assembly GCA_032468115.1). NCBI lineage: Eukaryota > Metazoa > Chordata > Lepidosauria > Squamata > Grayiidae > Grayia > Grayia smithii. The sequence continues at coordinate 41,180 of JANHFM010003086.1, forward strand.
TATCTTCCCAGCAGCTACCAAATGCTCTTAAATTTATTAGTTCTGACCACTATTTTCTTAGGAAATGCTATGTATTTTGTGTGAGCTGCCTTGTAATGAACATTTATTTATTTATTTATTCATTCAATTTGTATAGCTAGCCATGTCACACACACACACACACACACACATATATATATATATATATTTATTTATTTGCGGTCACAGACCAAAATACAAGTACAGTGGGGAAAAAAAACATGGGGAAAATAAAATCATAAACAAATTGTCACCAAAAGCCTTGGCTGAGGGGGATTACAGCGTTCTCCTCTAATAGTTACAGCTCTTAGAAAGAATTTGGAGACCAGAGAAGTGATGTATGGGGAGCCATCTCTTAGACAATGTGAGACCAAATTACCAGCATTGGGTCCGGAGGGGTCAATTTCAAGGAGGGACAGTAATTTAATTCTGCCTGCGTTATACATAGGGCAGTATAAAAGGACATGCGCCACAGTTTCAACCTCAGTTCTGTCACAGGGGCATAGCCACTCGCTAATCGGCAGCCTCTTGAATCACCCGTCCAGCAGTGCTGAGGGCAAAACGTTGAAACGAGCTAGGGAGAAAACTCTTCTATACTTGGGGATGATTAGAGTGTAAAAGTATAAGGCTATCCTCAATCCATAATTACTGAATTGGTTAAAAATCAGAGGGGAACAGGTTTTATTAGTTCTAAAAACAAACTATATACTACAGCAACAGAGAAAAAAAGTTCAAATAAATACAAAAAAGGAAAAAAAATGTACACATTTTGCCAGTAATGTAAATCTATAATTAATGTCATATATGTTCCTTCTTTTATTGTTCTGCTATTGCTGTGGATTTATTTTGTTGTAATTTACTTTCCATGTAATCATACAACAAATAGCTTTGGAATGCTACTGAGAAACTTCACTGACATTTCTGCTTTGTCATTTTCCTGGAAATAGATCAGCAAAGCTTCTCCTTCCCTTACTGATACTTTTTTGTCTTCAGTAATATGTTCAGTTGATGAGCTGCCAAATTAATAATGAATCTGTTTTTGTAATCTTAAAAACCCTCATGAGGAACTACACAATACCAAAATAGTAACAATTAATTTTAATGAGGAATTTTGGCATATTTGAATATAAATAAAAACAGCCAAAATGTATTATTAGCAAACACCACTACAATATGAAGGCATTGTAAATAACATATTTTGAAATTATATGTGTACGCGATGTTATTTTAAAATAGCACTTACAAAACATTGTTGAGATAATAAGATATGTTGCAATAAAACTGAAATTACTAACAAGTGAACACATCCTGCAATTTTATTATTAAAAAAAGAACAGAAGTTTGGAAACAAGTAATATAACTTCAGAAGTATGGACTAGCTGTTGCAACATTGTTCTTATAAAGTATGTGTTCTTTCTGAACTATCAATCATGTTTACTGCATCTCCAAAGAGAGTGAAAAGTCATATTTGAAAGAATCGGATATAAGAGGATCCTTGCATTTTCCAATATGAATACTAATAAAGGAGAATATTTATAGCTCAGGGTTGAAATGAGGGGTCCTTGGTGCTTTTTGAGCTTGGTTATTTTCTTGCAGACATTTCATTACCCAAACTAGGTAACATCATCAGTGTTAGACCTAGCTTGGGTAATGAAATGTTTGCAAGAAAACAACCAAGCTCAGAAAGCACCAAGGATTCCTCAATATGAACACTGAACAAAATAAAGAATTTAATTGAAAAATTAAAATGGTTTCAAATGATATTTATATCCATTTATATGATTCTTACTGAGCCCAAAACAGCTTTGTTCCGAATACGCTTTACTCAATCCACAGGAAAACAGAAGAAAATGTTCTCCATATCCATAACTAGATTGATTTCTTATTGCAATAAAAATTGCTTACTGTATGCTTCAAGAAACATGTAATTTGCACAGGATAAAAAGATTGGGCTGATGTTTATCAAAGTGCACTTGCAAACGATTGTGTTGTACAAAACACTATCAGAAGCATATTCCAGTGATTTCTATTTCCTTCATTTGACAAAATATATATCATAAGAATAGAAAGTATCCAAATGTCATAGAATGAAATGGGATTTCTGTCTCTAGCCTCTAGCCTCTAGCCTCTAGTCTCTAGTCTCTAGCCATTCAAAGCTCTTCAGAGCTTCATATCTGTTGATATAAAAATCAAAAGTCATAAAATTCCTTTTAGTTCTATCCTAATGGTATCAGTGTTATTTGAAATGCAATTTCATCAGAATAGTTTCTGAATTACATCCAAACATATTCAGTTTATTTATACTGTCATTTTTTAACTTCCTAGACTGAGAAGAATAATGTGTTTAGATTGCTTTCCCTAATTTGGGCATCTTCAAATTTTATGAATTGAAATTCTCAGAATTCTGTGGCAGAATGACCATTGCTGAGCATTCTGAGAACTTGAAGTCCACACATCTGCAGTGTACCCAAATCAAGCGAAGATGTTCTGGACCAAAAAGGTTCTATCTTTGTATGATAAAATTACCTCAGATATTTGGATAAGCAAAGAGCAAAAAGCAAAGGAGCATATATAGACAAGCCTTATGTTATCAAAAAAGTTATAATTAATGTGCCTATTTATACTTTATACTGCTTTTTTAAGTTTCTTCAAGCCATAAACTAATTTAAACAGTTTAAATGTTAGATTAACAGATTTGAAGACAGTACTGCTGCAGATTTGAGAACAGCATGCCTCCAAATGAATTGTAGATGAACAATGACAGGAGAGAAGTATGTCTCTACCTCCTGCGGCCTGCCCATAAGCAGCGTAGAGACATCTAGTTAGCTACACTGAAAAATAAAAATAGGGTGAACCTTGAACTGATGTTCTTATAAGAAAGAGAATGGAGAGAACAAAAAAATATAAGAAGTTTAATCTTTATTTCATTGACTATAGAAAGTCTATCTGTATCATGCTATATGCAGTTAGATTGTGCCAGAAAAAGAGCATATTAAAGCTAATGAATGTACTAGAACACCTGATTATTTTTCAATGCCACTGTAACTTTGAACAGTGCCACTGTCACTAAATGAACTGTTGTAAGTTGGTCTACCATACATACTATACGAATGGCAATATGGAAAGAGATGACAGCTATAATCAAAACTGCAAATCCAAAGACTAAAATTTTGAGAAAATAGGCTGTAGGAAAAGTGAAAGAAAAAAGATGGAGACCTTACAGAAATGTTCTAAGGTCTGCAAGATGCATCAGTTGTTCCATCCTGGATCAAACAAGGACATGTCGTAAAAACCTATAAAGGCTTATCGAAGTATAAAAAAGACATTATAAAATATTATAAGAAATTATGTATATCAACAGACCAAAGTCCATCTTGCACGTAATCTTATATCTGATCAAAACTAACTACAAACTCTGTAAGCTAAACATACTTTCCTTTTTTTATCTCAAAATCTGTATTCAAGGGAATATTGTCTGAGAATGAGAAGTAAGCATAATTGATTGATATACTTACTTTCCATTAATTGCACATTGTGTGAAGACACATTTTCCTTTAATTGTAAATGTGATTTGCAAATGTGAATTTATCTTTTTTCACATTTCCAATATATAAACCTAATATTTTCAAAACCTTTTTTGCATACAGAATTTACAACACTAAACCATACTTGATTAAAACACGCACACTTTTTTGAAGTCAACCTTGACTCTTAATAACTGTCTGGACAAATACATGTAGATTTCTTAGCAATATGTTCAGAAGTTTAACATTGCTTCTTCCTAGAGCTGAGAGAGTGACTGGCCCAAAATTTCCCAGCCAGCTTTGTGCCCAGTCTCTACTACTCCAAACTGGCTTTCATATACATACTGTCATGTACTGCAATACACTATACTATATTTGTTTGCTTCACTTGTGAATCTTGCTTTATTCAATTTAGACTCTATCAGGCTATTTATTGTTTTTTACCAAAATGCATATCATTTTCAATCTCATCCGCCCTTTGCTATCAAATATTTACTAAAAAAAAAGGAACAAGAGAAACTATTCAATGAACTCTACCTTCCAATTTAAAAAATCAATGTTCGTTATCACACTTGTTTTATTGATTAAAAAGATGAATGGATCATTAAAAAGAATTAAACTTACCATTCTGCAACTGGCTTGGCAATAGTTTCAAAAATGTCATCTTGTTTTGATTCCTGATCAAATACTTTCTGAAATCTGCAAATTATAAATAATTGGTCATGCAAAATCTTAAAACAATACTTTATTCATTTCCTTTTTTTAATTTAAAAGTAAATCAATATTTACTGTTTACATCATTGCTTTACATAATCCTGAACAATTTTCTCCTGTAGCTTTTTCCACACTACGTTATTGTGCTACTGAATCCACAAAGGACTTTAAACACTACTGCTTACAAAATGTGTACAATAAAATATTGTGATAAAATGTTTCTGCTTAGAAAAAGCAAACTGTACTTTACTACTGTCATGGGGATCAACATTTCCAAAGGCCCACACATGAGCATGTTTAAGAAACACTAAAATAAAACAGAATATATAAACAGTGCAAACTATTTTCAGTTTTCTTCTCTGGAAGAAACAGCAAGTCAAATACTTTAAAAGTCTTGTACCTTATTTCCATAATCTAACATCAAAAAATTATTGATGTTTTAGCATTTCTATAAACACTTCTTAAAAATGTTTAACTCTCTCTCTCTCTCTGCTCTCCTACCATTAAAAGAACCTATTTGTTCAAGGGCAAATGACTTAAAAGCATTCTGTTGATCCACTACAGCTCTACTGCAGAAAAAACAGTTACTACCAACCTGCCTTCCACTGAGGACCTGTATACTGCACGAGTCAAAAAGAAGGGTGTGAAAATATTTACAGACTCCTCTCATCCTGGACATAAACTGTTTCAACTCCTACCCTCAAAATGATGCTATAGAGCACTGCACACCAGGACTAGACACAACAGTTTTTTCCCGAATGCCATCATTCAGCTAAACAAATAATTCCCTCTCAACACTATCAAACTAGTTACTAAATCTGCACTACTATTAATCTTCTCATCGTTCCCATCACCCATCTCCTGCCACTTATCACTGTATGACTGTAACCTTGTTGCTGGTATCCTTAAGATTGATACTGACTGTTTCCCAATATGATTTGATTGCTTACTTGTTCCCTAGACGATCATTAAGTGTTGTACCCTATGATTCTTGACAAATGTATCTTTTCTCTTATGTACACCGAGAGTGTATACACCAAACAAATTCCTTGTGTGTCCATACTTGACCAATAATTCTATTCTATTCTATTCTATTCTATTCTATTCTATTCTATTCTATTCTATTCTATTCTATTCTTCTACTCTACAGTGGACAAAAGAGTCCTGTGCTCCATTAAAGACTAACTGATTTTATTTAATCACTAGGCACCTGTAGCTCCTACTCCACTTTACTAAAAGTGCTGAAAAAGAATTTTTTATTTAGTTGGGAAGGTGAGAAAGAAGAGGGAAAGAGGAATAGATGATGATGTTATATTAAAATTTGGTCCACCAATATGATGTTCACAGAACCTTATTCCTTCCATGTAAAACAAATGAAAATAAAATCAAAATTATTTTTCTTTTCTAGGAGGAAAGAATGAGACATGTATCTCTTCTTTCCCACCATAAAACCAAGTGAAAATAATTCAATTTTCAATGACAATAGTAGTGAAATGGGAGGGGGGGCAGGGAGGAGGATATGAAGGGGAAGAAATCTGAATGTTCAAGTATCTCTGTGGGATGGAGATATGTAAGCTGTGCAAGACATTCAATTAAAAATTGCCTTTCTTCAATTAGAAATTGCCATATTCAAGGCCATGGAACTTTGGGTTTTAGGTCAAGGACCTCCTCCTTCGAAATTTAATCTCCCCCTCCCTTGGTATGCTCTGGGTCCTGCTAGTCTTCAGAAAACTGCTGAAAATTTATTACTTTTTTCAAGCCAGGAAAGCTGGGTTATCATTCCAAATATTGAGGAGATGTTGACTGTTTTTGATCATGACCTTCTGTTCAGTATTATAATTCACTGGTGTGTGTGTGTGTGTGTGTGTAAAAGTAATGTACTTCTGTTTGCTTTTCATCCCAATCACCTATTAGGGAATTATGTCATCCATATTTTTATGGGCAAAATAAATAAATATATACATACATACATACATACACACATACACACATACATACATACATACCAGAACAACTGGACACAAGAACATTTTTTCCCAATGCCATCACTTTGCTAAACAAATAATTCCCTCAACACTGTCAAACTATTTACTAAGTCTGCACTATTATTAATCTTCTCATTGTTCCTATCACCCATCTCCTCCCACTTATCAGTGTATGACTGTAACCTTGCTGGTATCCTTACGATTTATATTGACTGTTTCCTAATATGACTTGATTGCTTATTTGTTCCCTATGACTATCATTAAGTATTGTACCTTATGATTCTTGACGAATGTATGTTTTCTTTTATGTACACTGAGAGTATATGCATCAAGATTTCTTGTGTGTCCAATCACACTTGGTCAATAAAGAATTCTATTCTATACATACATACATACATACATACATACATACATACATACATACATAGTTATGCAGTAGCTGGTTTGAAGTTGATTTCTAAGCTACTAATATTGATGTCTCATACTTTAAAAATCAGAATTTATAATCAAAACAGACTTCTGCTTGTTCAGTGAAACATGCTCTTCCTCTTGTTTAACTCACCTCCCTTATCCCTAAATTTTCTCTGAATGTTTTCTACCTCCTCCTCCTCTGTGAGGGAATGAAATTGGGATTGTCTGCTCTTTTCAAAAGTAGTTGTATCCATGCAGAAAGCTTGCCTCCCCCTTTCTCAGGCATTCATCCATTCCCCATTGCCTAAGAACTGTACTCATAGGCATTCAAGCTGGTCTTCCAACTGCCTGGCTAACTGTGCCACACCCTGGTATTTTCACATATGCATTGACGTCCAGAGGCAGCCTCGCCCCACCCAGTCTTTTGAGCTTACAAAAGCAAATATTAAGGCAGAATGGGAGAGGGGTGTGTGTAGCAGGAAAGGTGAATGCTGGGAAACAGACATTGGCAGCTATTATAGAAAGGCAAAAATACTTATACTGGTGGGATTCCTGTCTGAGTTTTGCTGGGAGCCCAGTAGCCACTAGAAAAGGAACAACCACACTGAAACAGCACTTCATCCCAACTAGTGCAAAAATGTTTGGAAAAAGGCAAAAACTGTATGTTATTTTGTAAAGTCTTTGAGACTTCAGTTTGAATTAAGTGTAGTAAGAGAATAAGTATTAAAGGACAATTACAGACATACTTATGTGGCAACAACACCTTGCAAAACCCAAAAGGGTGGAGTTGACCTAGAGAATAATAAATAGCCTGTTGTTAGGGAAGGTGACTGATGCAATCAAATATTTAGTACAGATTTGCTATGCTGTGGTGTCTCCAGTTCTTGGACATCAAAGAACTTCACACCTTTTCAAGAGAATTCTGGGAAGGAAAGCAGCGTAATAAAGAAAAAATATGTTCCAACAGTAATTTCCATACCACTGTTAGATGTACAAAACAGGCTACAAATAAACACATTTCATATCCAAATCCATCAAGTTTATTTTCCGATAAAAGTACATTGGATTGGACATTAAAAGATAGCTTTTCACAATCTTTTCTGTTTTGTCAAAGCCATAAGCGCCATAATGTTGCTTCATCATCATCATCATCAAAGGGATAATAATACTGACACTGAATTGGAAGAAAAAACAAGAACAATCTGAAAGTAGTTACTTTAAGAAAAAAGTTTTAAAATGCTCTAACAGAAACCTTATAAAGGAACTTTATGATATCTATTAAGAAAAATGTTAAAAGTTTGTTGTTGGGTATGTAGCACTACTTGGAACATATTTATAGGAAGGCAACATAATCAGAAGCATGTTCTGTAAGAAAAAAATTAAAGGAATTGAACATTTGAAGAAAGTAGTCTTCAGAAAAGTCAAGTAGGATGTTAGCCACTAACAAATATCTAAAGCAGGGGTGGGCTGCTACTGGTTCACCCGGGTTTGGGAGATAGCTAATGTTATGGCTGGTTCAGAGAACCTCCAAATCCCACCCCTGGCTGGGCCCGCCTAAGCCACCCTGCCCCTCCCATGAGTCTCCACGTGGCCCATTTTGGATGCAAGGTAAGGGCAGGGCCCACACGGAGACTCGGGGAGGGGGAAAAACAGGCCTCTGGAAGTTCTGGAAGGCCAGAAACAGGCCCATTTCCAGCCTCCTGAGGGCCTCCGGAGCCTGGGAAAGGCAGTTTTTGCCCTCTCAGAGGCTCAAGGAAAGGAACCCTAACCGTAACCCGCCACCGTGGTGCAGGAGGCTGACTAGGCCACACCCACCATGTCCACGTCCACCCAGCAACTGGGCAGAGAACCTGTTGCTGAAATTTTTGAAGCCCACCCCTGATCTAAAGGGCTACTATGGATTGATGAAAAAGAAAAATGGTTTTCAGTTGGTCACAGGAGAAGTATCTCCTTTGATTTGTATCAAAATTGACAAAACAGTCCATTTCTGATAGGAGGCTAGACCACATTATTGAGCAGACTTTGTTTACAGGTGATCCCTGATTTACAACTGAAACAGAGTCCATAATTTCAGTTGTAAGTTATATAAAACACATCAGCATGTGACCATGTCCAATTTTATGGCCTTTTTTACATTGGTTATTAAGCGAACACCCCAGACATAAAGCAAATGGTACAGTTGTTAAGCAAACCCATTATTTGCTATGGCATGGTTTTTGCCAGAAACCATAAGTAAATGTTGGCTTTCAGCAAAAACAATGTAAATTGCAGTCAAGTGAC
>JANHFM010003086.1:118592-129953 GCA_032468115.1 Grayia smithii
GGTGCCATGCTTTCTTCACTGATTTGGTTCTGTAACAGATGTTATTATATCAGCAATTGGGTCCAAGGTTGTTACTATATGCACAACAATGTGAAATCATAGGTCCCATTTTTTAGATGTTGACCTTTATACTCATTAAGTTCTTCCCAAAAACCTAGGATGTTATGATGGATCTCAGCAGTGTGGCCTTTTATACATGTAGTCCTCAACTTAAGAACCATAATAGTGCCTGCCCATTAGTCATAAGTGGTGATGGTCATGTGACCATTTTTAGTGTCGTTTTTGTGGCAGTCATTAAGCAAACGTCATTAAATGAACCAGTGGACTATGGATGCAGTTTTGCTGAAAAGAAGTAGTAATTGCTGGTTTTTGGAAAAAAATGTCCTATACACGAACACAGGGTGCTGCAAACAGCTCTAATTGTGGCCATGTTGCTGACTGCTACGAGAGGCAACCATCAGAACGTTGAAACCTGGTTGTAAGTAGGCCCAAGATAGGTTTCTTGTAACTTTGAATAATCGCTAAATGGAGGGTGTGTGTGTTAGCTGAGGACTACCTATAATTGACAGATGGAAATTTGCCAGTGCACAGATTTTCTAGGTGCCATCCAAGATTTTTTGATATGGCACACAGTGTGCCAGCAACAACTGGGACCACCACATCTGCTTTATGCCACAATATTTCAGCTTCAATTTTCAGAACTTGATTCTTTGTGATCTTCTCCAATTCTGTCCCCTGGTATTGCCACATCAGTTATCTACCCTTTATGGTTGGTTGCACAGTCAGCCAGAAATTTAGACTGGATTTGGTATTTTTGTCCATCTACTGAGTCCTTCCCTAGGACCTGGGATAGGCAGTTGCTGTTGTTTAATAATAGTAAATGTACCAGCACAAGATGTACAGTAAGCTGTTCCAAGTACAGCTGCCTTTTGTAATTGATGATTTTGTCAATGCCTTTTGTGTTCAAGTGTCCTCCAGTTGCTTCTGGATTGCATCTAAGGTGCCTATTACTATTAGTACTACCTTTGTTTGCTTTTGCTACAGTCATTCTATTTCTATTTGTGGTCTTTATATTTTGTGATATCCCCAGTACTTTCCCTTCTTTCCTGCTGTCTTTTTGTCTTTCTTACCATCAATTGTTAAGTCTGGGGTGTTATGTGACAGGTGCCTGTCTGCATGAATTTTAAAGTCCTGGAGAACACTTTAGTTGCTTCATTTTGTATTATTTTGCCTATTTTATGGTCTGCCAAGTTTTTGCTTTCAGGCAATGGTATTTCTTGCAGATATTCCAATATATGATGAATATAATTATGTCTGGTCACACAGTCAGAGGCTTAGACTGGATTTGGCATTTGTATCCACTATTAAGTCCTTCCTAAAGACCTAGGATAAATAGGTGTTGTTTGATGGTGTTAAAGATCATCTCATCATCATCATTAAGTGGAAATCACAGCCTTATTTTGGTTTACACACAGATTTCATGATAAAGATGGCTACCCAAAAATCGTCTTCAATATACCAATAATCTGACCAAGGGATGATTTTTGAAGAGTCTCCCTATCACATGTTGGACTACTGCTCTAAATGTAGACAATATTTGCATACCTATGCTGGATAGTACTGAGAAATCTGATATTAGTGTTTGTGAGCTCTGATAGGAAGGCCTCTGAGAGAACCATCAGATTTGAAAATGGTCATAGTATAGTTAATCTATCAGAGATGTGAAGTATGTGTCTCGCTTGCATGGGAATAGAGTGGTAGCTACTGAATCACACTTACAGAATAAAAATGCTGGATTATCTCTTTCTGGTTTTTTTTTTTTGTCTGTCAGTTTGTGTGTGTGTGTGTGTGTGTGTGTGTGTGAGAAATGATAAAAATTAGAAAACTCCTGGTATAGAAGAAAGCAACCCTTATAAGAAAAAAGTGCAGAGGTGACTATGTGTAGTTCCCAAATTTATTCTCTCTCTTTCTCTGGCTTTCTGTTGCCCAAAGTAAGAAGCATGTTTACTGCAATTCTGAGGTGGGAACAACTTTTATGTGAGCTCTAGAATAAACTTAATGTATTTAAACAACAACAAAGTCCTTTCACTATACAATGTGCCAGAACTAGAAAACTAACTTGAATTTTGTGTGTTACAGTATGCAGCTTTTGGTCATTGCCTGTCCTATAATATTAAAAGCTCTTTCTAGCCATCTAAATATTTCCTATCTTTATCCTAGAAAATGGTAGCTTTCTGCTGCTAAAGTTAATAAAGTGGAGACCCTGCAGGGGTGGGTTCTACTTACCTTTACTACTGGTTCTGATGATGCACGTGCTTTGTGCGTGATCGGTGCGCGTACACGCGCTTCGTGCATACCAAATGCGCACTGCACGCACGCACAGTAACTTTTGGGGGGGAAAAAACCTCAAAAAAAGCATTCTGTGCAGAGCGCGCAGAGCGCAGAGAACCATAAGTACGGGCACGCGCATGGGCCTAGCTCCTGGTTGCGGAGAACCGGTTTGGTGACGTAACAGCATCACTGCTACCCGATCACATGAACTGGCCCGAACCGGAAGCAACCCACCACTGTCCTGAATTATTTGATGAATCATTGGCATTAACAAAAATAAATATCATAGGAGAAAGGGTTAGTGGGGTGATTTTTTATGGCACAACAGAATGATTTTGGCTATATGGTGGGTTTGGATTATCTAAACAATGTTTTCTAGCTGGGAAATTCTGGGAGTTGAAGTCCATACATCTTAAAGTTGCCAAGTTTGAAAAAATGCTGATCTAAAAGGACATCATGAAGGGATCCATATGGGAAAGAATAATACCTTCTGAGGATGACAGACACAATTTACTGGTATTCTGCTAAGTGTAAGATTCAGACGAAACCACCCACCTGGAGAATTTCTAGAAAATTCTTCCTTGAAAGTTCTTTAGAAGGAGAGGAATCTGGTATCTGCCAGCGATGAACTTGAACAGATGGTTAGATTTTGAGCTTGTGGGTAGGCATCTGGTTTTGTTCATGTATTGCATTTAGAGTAGATTTTTTTTAAGGACTCTTATAAAAACTTGATGATGATGATTTCAGAATGTTTTCCACTGATGAGTTTTGTTTTGAGGGGCTATAAATAAAAAGGCATTCTCCTCCTATCCCTGTCTCCATCTCTTTCCCGTCTGCTGTCTCATGTAGCCATTTGTAGCCTTTCAGCCGCACATGGGAAGATTAACTATGTGGGGATTAAGAGTGTATTTGCAAGCCTTACTGCAGGGCCCCAAATTATAGAAGCACTTCTAAAGACCTTTGTACGTTGTGGGTGAAAGTTTGCTGAGGTTTCATAAGCAGCTTTTGCAAAATGAATGTACAAGCTGACTGATTAAAATTCCCAGTTGAGAAAAAGTTTGAAAATGAGTTAATCTACTGATGACCCCCTTTGCAAATCTTAGTACAATATCGAGTTCAGAGAAGGATCCATATGGATAAGCCGAGAGGTTTGTCCACATCTGTCAATTTTCTGCATGTTTTACCTCTCCATGTCATTTGGAATTTAGATGCAGAGGGAGGGACCTTTTAATGTTTTAATGTCCTGTTGTTCAGCAGCTTTTCAAAGATATTAGATACAACTTTTAGAAGTAGAAAGCTGGGTTAGTTGGTCTTCTGATTGGCTCCAGCAGGGTGGTTTTATTCATAAGACTGTTCATGTTCACTAAAATGCCATAAATTAAATTTATTTAATCCATTTCTTAGCCAGCTTTTAAAACCATATGAACTTCTCAAGGCGGTTCAGAAACAAAAAATACATTGTCTGCATTATGTAATTATATTATTCATTATCATAAGCAAAAATACAAATATTAATTCCATATTAAATATAAATAATTTTAAATAAAACCAATTATGATAAAATACATTTTCAGAGGCCCATCTGCAATGAATACTATGAAACATTTCATTTAAGTGTGGCTTTTTAAAAAGAATCATGTCAGCTTTGTGACTGTCTGCGGTGATATTCAATGGAAGAGACATGGGGCTTGATGTACCTCCCCAGTTGTTTTCCTATTACAAATTGCCTCTTAATTGTTTTTCCCTTGATTGGCTCCAGATGTTTTAATATGATTATTGTGCTTTCTTACTGAGAAATCATAGAAGCTTTTTGAGCAGTATACAGTTGATAAAAAGATACAGTCAAATGGCAAAACTGTATTAAAGTGCTGTGAAGATAAATGCAGAATCATTTACACAAATAAAAGTGGCTAGGAATACTTAGAATGGTGGAAGAGTTAATAGGGAAAGTGTTAAGTGTTGGGAAAATTTTTACTTTAACTAAGCTGTTAGGATAACTAATAAATGCTATAAACATCTTGTCCACAATGGAAAATATTCCATTTATAAATTGCATTTTGAACAGGTTTTATTTTATACATATATTTATTTCTTTGATTTATAACTTGCTTTTCCTTCAGAAAACCAAGGTGATGTACCTTGATAGAACTTTGTCCTCCAATTTTTCATCCCTTTAATCCCCTATAATATTGACAGGATGGAAGGTGACAAAAATAAGTAAGTGAACTTTCAGATCAAATCAAAATCTCTGTTATTGGTCACTAATAACACATTTTGTCAACAAAAATAACAGAATATAAATGAAACATTATATTCTAAACACCTTCTCTACCACTCTCCCCCAGAAGGGAAGACTGATGAACATTTTCCAGTATCATTGGATCCAGAGATGGTTGCTTGAGCATGCAGTAAATCATCACGTCCTTAAGACAACGACCCCCTCTCTTATCTGAGAATTATACCCTCCTTCACTTCTATCCCAGAGAAGCTGAGCTTAGCTCTCACATCTGGCTCCATGTTGCTTAGCTGTCTGCTTCTCCTGAAAACTACCTCATCAAAACCATATGGCTGTTTCCAGTTTCTATCTTGCTTCCATCTTTTAACAATCTGACGTCCAGACCTCCTTTCTCCTTTCTTCTCTACCAAATAATTTACTTCCTTTCTTGTCTCCCAGCTATTTGTTTTTACTTTTTCTCCAGACAATGTATTTGGATATTAGAAATGGTATTCAGTATTTTGGAGAGCAGGACTTTTGTTTCCTACGGCTGTGGCTTTTTTGTGGTAGAAAAATAGTTGAGTTGTGTTCTCGTGGGAGCAGGGAGGGTGCTAGCATAGAAACATGCATGTACAGAAAATGACTACACATTGTCTGTTAATTAATCTGCTGTCCCACCCATCTCTGGAGGGCTTGCATCATCATGATGTTTTCTGTTCTCTTTATTTAGAGTGGCACAAACAGAGGTAATTATTATTTTCATTTAAAAGCTCTGTGTCTGATGCTTACTTGCAAAACTCTTTTTTTGCTTTTGGCCTTGAAAGAATTTACGTACATCTCAAAATTCATGTTCGTCCCCAAATCAAGAAGCACTATCATCCTAATTTAACAGAGATGGCTTTCAAGTTTACCAGCTCTTGGAACTGAGTGAAAAGGTTGGTAGTTCAAGTTCTTTTCTACTCTGGTAAGATTAATGAAATATAAAAATATTACTTGGTTCTATATTATCCATATTTTCATCTTCTTCCTCAGAAGCAAGATTTGTCAGAGAAACCTTTAACTGGCAGAATATCTAGAAGTCAGTAAGTTAACAAGATGCATTGCTATTTTTAACTTAGTTCATATATGAGGTTGGCAATTAGGCATTTGCAACCAAGGTCACACACTCCTTCACAGATGGTGGATGTTTCAGGACTATTGGATGATTGATGATTTTGTCCTTCTCTGGCCAGTGCAGCCTGCTTGGAAGTCCATGTGTTCGGTCTCTTCTCTGTCTGAGGTGCTTCAGTTATTAAGGGAATTTAAAATGAATTCAATCTCTTTTCGATAGAAATCTTATTTAATTTCTGCCCCCTTGTTTCCCCATTAAAGCACAGATGATACAATATCTTATTTTGCTATTATAATTGCAATAGTTTAAATGTCTTTGGGCAGAGGGATATCTATTTTCTGTGGAAATTTTGCCCCTCCCCCCAAAAAAAAAGAAAAGAAAAGGGGGCAAGAATGGGAAAGCAGCTGTGTGGAAGATTTGTTGAAAAGTTTTGTCTTAAATAGCTCCAGAAAGAAGGCTTGTGTGTTTGGGGGTTCAGTCAGTGATTTATATTTGCCAGATAGGTTTAGGTTTATTCACTCTGCACCTCAACTAGAAAAAGTAGATAAAAAAACAGGTAGATAAAAAGATAGAATAAAGCCACTGGATAGGAAGGAAAAATGTGTAGCAAAGGAAGTTATTATGATTAGGCGCTGTTAGCCAGTTAATTCATGTCTGTTTTTTTTATGTATTGATAAAAATGATGCTTATTAGTTGAATTGGTTACTATAAATGGTGCCTTGTGCTGTCAGAATTCCATGAAAGATTTCTACTCTTTCTTTTAACATTTTAATATGGACCTTAACTTGCTATTGTTATTGTTATTAAAAGGAATTAGTCCATTATTTGTAAAAACATCAAGTATTAAGGCAAGAAATAGTGGGCAGGATAGAGTGCTGACATCTAGGACTGATTGATCGATTGAATATATATGACCCCCCATCTCACTTGCATGTGATTCTTGCTTGATGAAGGTTCAGACAACATCTTTACTTTTGAGGAATTCTCATTCTAGTAGAATTTTCAGGCTCCCACACTACATTTCCAAGAATTTCTTAGAATGGAGGCATGACTTTTGAGATCAAAGCAGATACCTTCATTTCCTGTTAAGGCTGTGCAGAGCTGCAGATTTGATTCTATAAAGTGCTTTGGAGCCCTTGGAATTGTAAACGGTGTCCCTGCCTGCAGCCCCTGGAAGCAGCTTTTTCTTTTGTGAAGATTGAACAGCCATCCTCCACTTCACTTCAGTATTTTTCAAATCTGTTCATCTCATTGCCCTTTTCTTGTTTTTCTTTTTTTTAATATAGTAACATTTATTTGTACAGTGATTAAAAGCAGCAGGATATAAGAAAAGTATTCTCTCTTGATAAATTGGCTATCAAAAAAGAACGGGATTACACAGAAAAAGTAGAAGTTTGCTTTGCTTTTATGATGAGGTACTGAGGTTTTGACACTTTTTAGAAGGGCTGATATACTCTCCTGAGCTGATATACTCAGCTTCTATAGTATTTTAATAACTTTATATTTTAAAGCATCTTAATGTTCATTATAGCTCAAGCTGGCCCTCCTATTTTTATATCAAATTATCTCTCCCTTTTCCCCTTCCCCATTTTCCCATTATTTTCAATTTCATTTTTATTTCTACAAATCAGTCTCTTCCACCCCATCTCATGGCTTCTAATAGTGCTGTACTACATTTCTCCAATGGCAGTTGTAGTCTAACACAACTGATAGGCACCAGGTTGAGACAGCTGTCTTAAAAATATTTGACCGATGCTGAGTATAGCCAGCCATAGAACAAATCGCAATGGGGATTGAAAAACCAAAAATACACACTCTGCATATATTACAAACATCTGTGGCATGCACTTACAATCATCATTCTAGGTATCAAAAGTGTTATACATGCTTTAGGTCAAGTGGATGTGACATTTTCCCATAGAAAGGGAGCATTTAAGTTGCTGTATCTTTTTTCACTCTTCCTTACACAGCACGTGCTATTAAATGACATACTGTTAAATGACAGATTAGAGAAAACCCAGCCCACAGGCAAGATGCCAGAGATGCCAGTGCTGGCAGTCAGTGGAAAGGCTTGAATGAACATGAAGGTTGCATCTAATTTTTCACGCCGTTCTTTTTGACACAATTATTTTCACATCTGAAAGCAGGAATTCCAATACCTCTGGGCTTCCCCGAAGCTTTGGTTACGCATTTGTGGCACCATGGTGGTATTCCCTTCACTGAGGCAAAGAACGCTAACAGAGGAAAATAAATGATTCAGAAAGGCATATTTAATATATGAGGCCTGAATGCTGCTTATTAACATGTAATTGGACTATACTCCCAACCCTCAGTATAAAACACTGTGGGATTTCCTGTATTGGCAGTAATAGTGATAGCAATAACACTAGTTTCTGTTGTGAAAATTAACAAATCCCGACATTTCAGTCACTCGACACATTAAGAGTGTAAAAAGCTTTATTGTTGTACTGCTATGCCAAATGGGTTGTGGTGACATAATTCTGGCAGAGAGGCAGGATGATGAATGAAAATACGTTTTTGTACAAAAAAACCCCACCCCTGTGACATGCTAGGCATGATGTAATTGAGAAGCCTGGAATTTACCTTCGAGAGTGGTGAAAGTTAGCTGGTGCTAGATGTCCATGAATTTCTGTACACTATCACTTCTTAGCATAATTGGAGTATCTTAAGTGATAGTTTTATAGTTGGGTAGACTTTATTTTATTTATTTATCAAATTTATATGGTTGGAGTGACGTGATGGCCTAGAGGTGAAGACGCTTGCCTCCCACTCAAAAGATTGAAAGTTCAGTCCTAAACAGCGGCAGATGTTGCTCTATCAGGGCACAAAGAGATAATATCTGCGGTGAACTCCACAAAGGCATCAGAAAGGACATCTGGCCAATAAACGCTTATCTGCATTCAGTTGCCCCAACGCCACCCCGAAGCAAGGGAAGAAGAAAAACTCAAATTTATATGGCCATACAAATCACATGAAATAACTCTGGGTGGTGTACAACATAGATACAAAACAACAAACATGTAAACAACCAGTCATTATTAAAGAGTTTAAAAAGCATAAGGCAACTCAAGAGATTAGATTAGCAAAGGAGCCACCACAAAATCTCCCCAGTCCCTTGGAACCTTCAGGCCCAATGACATAGTCAGATCTTCAGGGAACTTATGGAAAATAAATAGGAATGGAGTTGACCTCACTTTGGGGGAGGAGAATGTGTCATGAGTTGGGTGCCATGGCACCTCCTTGGGTCCACCAAGTCAGTGGTGGGTTGCTCCCGGTTCGGCCTGGTTCGCACGATCCGGTAGTGGTGACGGTGTGACATCACTGAAACGGTCCTCCATGGCCGGGAGCTGGGCCCACCCGCGCGCCCGTACTTACTTTTTTCTGCTCTGCGCATGCGCAGAGTGCTTTTTTGAGTTTTTTCAAGGATAGAACTTAGTGCGCATGTGCAGAGCATGCGTTCAGCACGAATGCAAAGCACCTGCATGAAGAGAACCCGTAGTAAAGGTAAGTAGAACTCACCCCTGCACCAAGTGTAGTTCCCTAACTGTGGGAACCTGCAGCAGTCACTTCCACCTGATTTGATGGGGAGGGCAAAGATAATTTGAGAGCCCCTTAAATAAAATAGATAATCCAATTCTTCCAGGATCCCCTGGAATTGTGGAGTTACCCTCTTCTCAATAACCTTTTCTACAAAGGAAGCTTGGGAACTACTGGAAGTTGAAAGCTAACTTGATCAATAGGATCCAGCAATGGTTTCTTGCAGTAGGAACAGACCACTGCTTCCTGAGCCATGGTGGCGCAGTGGTTAAATACAGTACTGAAGGCTAATACTACCAGTCTGCCAGAAATTCGGCAGTTCAAGTTTCACCGGCTCAAGGTTGACTCAGCCTTCCATCCTTCAAAAGATGAGGACCCAAATTGTTGAGGGCAATATGCTGACACTGTAAACAGCTTAGAGAGGGCTATAAAGCACTGTGAAGTGGTATATAAGTCTAAGTGTTACTACTATTGCTATTGCTATAAGTGTATAGCAATGATCTCTTCCTCTGTATGTTTGTATGAAATCCACCTTACAGATAGCAGACTGCAAAATCTCTTGTTATTTATATTATCCTTAGTGCGTATGGAATGTTTTAACTTTTCCTACAGTGACGCAGTATCCCATTGGGACAATTTCCTTCATTTCAGTTAAATAGCCAAAAATGGAAGGTTTGAAATACAAATGAAAAACACCAAACAAACCCTCACTTCTTCACCACAAGTAACCATGCTTGTAGAGACTAGTAAAATCAGAAAAAAGCAAATGCAGACAGTTGAGTGTATGAGTGTAGAAAGAAGCTAATGTTGATTTTTTGGGGTTTTTTTTTCATTTAACATGTACATAGGAACAGTTGGATATGCAATCAGTTTCTTCTAGCAGAATTTAAGAGAATGTCACACTATTGATGTCTTGCAAAACAAAAAAAAGAGAAAAGTTGGAAGGAAAAAGGAAATGAAGATTGCCTAGGCTTCTGCAGTCTGAATCCTGCAGATGAAACATGTCATCTTCCCAGTTCCACTACATTCACTTCAAAAACCTAAATGGGATGCCTTTAGGATACTGATTTTGAAAAATGAGAAATATTTAAGAGTTCTGAATGGTTGTGTTTTTGTTAAGACAAAAAGTATTTGGGTTTTAAAAGGTTGGTAGCCAAAATCTGCTAAAGATATTTGTGAAGTGGGGTATAGAAAGAATAATGTCTTGGAAATATCCCTTATAATTTGCAGAAAGAGAAAACTGTAGCTTTTTCATACTCAGAAGAAATGCATTTTTCCACTGGGTTAATATTCCAGAAGAGATTCCTGATGCTCAAAGCAATTTCAAGGGCTAAGCTGCTGAGAACCTTAATTCACCTTATGGTTTTGCTTATGATTAATTCCCAAACCAGAACCATTAGGTTATGGAGAAGAGCAGGATATATTAATCTATACTTAAGCTGCTTTTAAAAACAAGTCCTATAGTTGTCACAGCATGATGATGTTAATAAGCTCTTCCAATCTGAGTTAAATTATAGCAAAATGTGCTTGGCAAAGGTGAAGAGTATTAGCCTTTTATTACTAACTTACAAAACAGGAAATCATGACAGTATAGAACAATGATGGCTAACCTTTTCTGGACCATACCCAAAGTGTGCCCGAACCCCCCAAATGCAATGCGTGCATTGGCCCCCATGCATGCTCCCCGCCTGGGTATAAAATGTCAGTATACTAGCTTTTTGTTGCTCCTTTTGCATAGCATTTGTTGACTCAGTGTGTCTTATATAAACTATTAAATATTTGGGAAGATAAAGGCTCCTAAGCAGGAAATTGCTTCCATTTCTTGTTTCTCACACAGTAAATTAATTAAGCACATTGCTGAATGCAGTGTACACAACATGCCTGGTAGGGCGGGCACTGTTTTTGCTAATCTTGTTGAGTGTTGGACATTAATACTGGATACATCTGGTTTCAAATTTTGGACACAACAGAGTTTTATAGGCCAAGATTTAGAGATGTTTTATCAGGCTTCTAGAAGCATTCCAATGCCTTTTTTTCCTGTTCAACTGTTCTCCTACTTCTATTTTTTTTTTTTTTTAATTCCATTTATACCCCGCCCTTCTCCGGAGACTCAGGGCGGCTTACAACTTTTTTTTTTTTGAGCACA
>JANHFM010003089.1:56927-70012 GCA_032468115.1 Grayia smithii
CCCCCCCCCCGACTGATGCTCAGCCTCAGCAGCCACATTGGACAGGTAAGGGCGGGGCCCAGCTGCACTCCCAGGAGGTGATGCCCAAGTCACCTTCCCTTTCAGTTTGCTTTCTTTCCGGAAGCCTGGCCCTTCTGTGAGGGAGGGTACTGTGAGGCTGTCCAAGGCAAAGCTCTGGGCCCAAGGGGGGGCGGGGGAGGCCAGGCAGAGAAAGGCGAGACCAAACCAACCTGTTTTGCGTTCATTAAAATCCCATTCTATTAAAGAAACGTGGCCTGCCGTCCACAGGAATCAGCATGGAAATATCCCCATCCTTTAGGACAGCTGGGCAAGCAGAATTGCTCAGCACTTTGGGATCCTCCACAAACAATCAGAAAAATCCTCCAGTTGCTTTTCTGTTTGTTTGCAGGACCTAGAAAAAGTCCCTCTTGCTGCCCAGGAGATTTCTGCCTGGGACTGATGGGCGGGAAGCTAAGCAGACCCGAACTGAGCACCTCCCACTCCTCTCAAAGTGACATTGCCCGTATTTTTAATATGGATTCCCCTGCTTGAAAAAGAAGTGAAATGGATTCAGAGTGGGAAGGTCGAGAGGCAGCCTGAAGTCCCACCTGCAGCTCTCCCTGCTCTCCTGATTGTGGAGGGGCTTCTCCTCCTCTGTCATCTCTCTTGCCCTCAGAGACACACACACACACACACACACACACACACACACCCGTGCCAAAGCTCCGTTTCTTTCCTGGTGCTGTTCCACCTCTCATTTTTCAGCCTCTTTTTCTGTGTTTTAATCTTTCCTAGCCCTCCCCCGCCCCCATGTGTCCCCCCACTCCCAGAGTACACTTCTCTTCTTCCCCTTATAAATTTGGTCTTCCTTGCCTGCTTATCATATTTCCTACCGGATTGGGTGTTTAATTAAAATCATAATTAAAATTGATCTCCTCATTAGCATGTACCTGCTCCTGCGCTCACATGCCCGCATTCCATTATCTGCCAAAGATGTTGGTGACTCTGAAAGGCGAAGAGGAGACCTCCCCGGCCATCCGTCCGTCCGTCCATCCATCATGGGCAGGAGATATTGCCACGGAGGGGGGAGGAGGAAAGAAGCAGGCCAGCAGCATCCCCTGGCACAAGGCTAATGAAGCCCAGAAGGCTGAAGGGCTTGGTGCACCCTCCTTGCACCCAGACCCCTCCCAAATGCTTCTGTCCTCCTGTTGTCCCCTGCAGCAGCCCCTCCTAACCACCCCCAAGGGTGAAGTGATCATGGTGGGCAGCTGAGTCCCTGGGGTCTACAAGAAAGTGCCGCTTCCAAGAAAATTTCACCCCGCACAGAACATAGAAAATAAAATAGCTGAATCAGAAGGAACAATTTGCTTTATGGTGTTATTCCAATCATGCATTTATGAACGGTGAAATAGGGACACTGCGCATATTCACTGAATGAACCTGGGCTCTTGAAGCATCATGTAGACCCCCATGGCTCACACTGTACTTTCAGTGTCCTTGAGACCCGTTCTGTAATTGGCCACAACCTAAGTCTAGAGGGGGCAGCTGAGCCTGCCTTGGCCGGTGGGGACCACTCAGACCCCAGAGGTGTGCAGGTGCTGAGGATTGCCTCTTCAGCTTCAGGATCAAGTCCCCAGGCTCAGAGCGGTCAGAGGAAGCAAAACTGGTCAGTGGCCAAAGTCCCTGTCCTGCCACATTTCCTCTGCATCATTTGAGGTTTGTTCTCCGTCTGGAAGCAATGGGGCAGTGACTCAACTGAGACATTTTCAAGGTTGGTGAAGAAAGGAGGTTATTTGGTGCAAGACAAAGGGCAGATCTGCAGAAGGGCTGACTCAAGAACCCCACCATTCTTCTCCCGGAACAGAAGCTCAGGCTGAGCTGAGTGCCTGTGGGTAGGTTGTTTCTGAACATAACCAAGGTAGATGCCTCCAGGTACTCACACTTGCAGCCATTGGTGGTCCCTGCCTTCCCGGTTATGCTGCCCTTGAAGAGGGAGGCTCCATTTCCCCGGGAGGAATTAAACAAACTCTTCTCCACAGGAATCTGGCAAGCAAGAAACAGCCCAGGGAGATATGAAGGCGCTCCTGAGATGTTGGCTCCTGGTAGGACGACCATCGCCCAGGTGCAGAAGGCAGCCAAAGTACCTGCACTAGGATTCCAGCTCATTTCCCATTGCACCCAGGCCCCGCCACCTGCCCTACGTGGAAACAACACAATGGTACATTGATGCTCTATTGTCTTTATTGCCTAGAACACAGCCTGTTAATAATAAAACAAAGCGGCTGTCAGATATTTTACACAGAGATGCATCGTGCTTTTCATAATGAGACATAAACCCAGTGTCCCATCGTGAAGCATAATTTAGGTGCCTTTATAGTTCGCCATCCAACTAGAAATGATGTTATTGTCAGACAGGAGACCTGGCTTCCTCTACAAGGGGGAATTTCTGTATGCATGAATTGCAACAGGGAAGTCATGTGAAGTGTAGCGTTAACTCTATCCCCTCAAGCCCTGCTCATCCAGACTGCAGGCCAGGCAGTCCTACCAGCTCCTACTGGCCCTAATGGGATTTTTCACGAGTAATTATGGATGGGGATCCCTTTAAGGGCAGGGAAGGGAGGTAAGGAAGCAGCTGTGGTGCTGTCAGTTGGGGTTCAAGGGCAGAACCTGTTGCAGACCTGAGGCTGGATCCTGGCTTGTGATCTTCTATGAAAAAGAGCCTCTCTTCAAGCTTCATTGTCTGAAATCAGGCTGGTCGTTCCATTCCTAATTATAATGTTGCATAAATGTGTTGTTTTTAGTCAACAGGCAACTAAAGGCACTTTATAAAGATTCACCTGAGCAAATTAATATCAAAAAACAATTATATTTCTGAATAGAAAGTTGAGAAAGACTTAGCTTTCCTGCATTGTGCTTTTGCAGAGAAGATGCTCACACAGAACGCACAAAAGGCCTCGGGTAGTGTAACAAAAGACTATAGAAGGTGGAGAAAAGAATAAATAAAAACAAAATCCATCATTTGCTTTGCTAAAAATCCCATGGGATGGAAGAATTAGAAAAACCCAGGAAGTGACACACAACAACATTTTTCCTCATGCTTGTTGTTTTGAAAAATGCAAATTTTCTCATGAAAATGGTCCCTGTGTGCTTTCCCTTGTGTGGCCAACAATAGCCTTAGGCTGGTTGTTGAATAGAGATTTAAGGCCAGGAATTGTGCAGGAATAAACAAGTTAAGCCTCCTCCCTACACCATGGATCGTCTTTTGGTGCTTCAGACCAGTGAGATGAAACACGGAGGCCATTTTGAGAGAGCCCACATGCAGCCGTTTCTCCCGGAGCTGCTAAGAAGGATCAGGCAAATGACCACCAATGGAGGGTTATGGGGAAGATGACCCCATTCGAGGATAATGCACTTTAGGCAGTTGGGGAGAAGTTTCTCCTCTGTCAAACTGGTCAGCAGGATGGTGAGAGAAGATGGAAGGGCTTAGGTTTAGGACTGGAGTGGTGGAAAGCTACATCTGATATGCTGAGCTCTTCGAAGGAAAGCAAGGCAAGGGATGGGATGGGGTGGATGAGTAAGAGAAGGAGAAATGCTGAAGGCAAGGTGCAGAGAAGGGTTTTCAGGTGAGGTGAGTTCTCCTCAGCAGAGAGAAAGGGCACCTCCGAATCACAACAACTAGGAAATCCTTCCAGCCAGCAGGAGCTCCTGCCACCTCAGGCAGACTATCACCCAGAGGTCTGGGCTGTTCTCAGCCCCCACAAGCCCCACTGCTTGGTAGCTCTTCACCAGTAAGCCAACAGCACAGAGCATTAGTGCAACTGGCAAAGAGATGCTCTGTTTACAATGACTGTAAGAGTCAGTGGCCAGGCCTTGATGTGGCGTCCACCTCCAAGCCAGGCGGGGACATTCTGCTTCCCCATCAGCCACAATGCTAGAACTCTCAGCAACCCTGCCACAGACCTAGAGGAAGGCAGGAGAGGCAAGGAGAGCTGCCCAGGACGCCATCCTGGAAAGGGCCTCAGGGTGCAGAAGGAAGTGGGCTAAGCAGAGATATGGAGCAGACCAGGGGGAGATGGAGGAGATATGGAGCAGACCTGCCACCCTCATAGGTGCTTTTTCCGGCTTCCCTCTGCAGGAAGGGCGGGGCCTGGCCCATGAATGGAGCCTTTGGGGAACTATGCATCTGGGCCCGATGTTTGCATAGGCGAAATGCTAAATATTCATTGAGAAATTATCCCATTTGGATTAGCAGGATGAAACAATCATTCCTCCCACCATGGTTAGAAGACGCCACACGAGTTTGCCAGTTGTTGTGAGGGATCAAATTGGCATATACAAGTGTGGGTGTATAGACACTCACACACACACACACACACACACACGCACGCACACACACGCATATCCCCTTTTGTGTAAATGAAATAAAAGAAACCCAAAAAGCTGCCTGCCGAAATCCCCTAACACAATTACTTTCGATAATTAAATATTTATCACAGCTGAAGAAATAAGCTATTTAATGTTTTAGGCAAGTCCCAAAAAAGCTCCCCCCAACCACCCCCCTCTCCATTCGTTTTGCTTTAATTGCTTTCCTGTCACCTGACACACACAGACCCCTTCTTTCCTTTTTGCACCTGGGCATCTGCTGCAGGAAGGGGTCACCCGGCTGGCTGCTTCTTCAGGCTGCCCTCCTTGCTTTCCGGTGGGTGTGGGTGTGTGGGGGGGTGTAAAGGGAAGAGGCTCGCTTTTAGCTTTAATTGCGAAGAAGGTGCTTAAGTCTTCCTGAGATTTCGGTCTACAGAATGGAATATTAAATCCCGCCAACAGTCGTGCAGAAACACAAATCCCAAATGACTTTTTTAAAATAAAAAGCTGTAACTCTGAGAGAGGAAACTTGACTAAGTACACTTTCACTTAGAGGGTTTGAGACATCACTAACTTTCATTCCCCAGAGATGCCCCTTCCAAGCTGCCCAAAACCCACCAAACTCCATCCAGAGACCAGGGACTTCTGTTGGCTTTCCAAACCAACCTCCAGAACACGGACCTTGCATCACCGAGGAAGACCTTCCCCAACTCTCCAGGTGGGGAAAACCACTCCTTTAGTTCCCAGGATGCCGGAGGCCTGGTCCATCAGGGCATGGGGGAACCATTGCTCCCCCTGGTTCTAGAAGCAAGGCATCTGCCCCGAGGGTAGCCATGGAAGAGCTGGGCCCCTCTTGTCTTCTGGAGAGGGAAGCAGAGAAAAGTATCCATGAGTGTGATAGAACTGGTCTTCTCCTGCTTTGCTCCACATCAACCTTGACCCACTTTCTTCTGCAAACCGAGACCTTTCCCAGGGGCAGGGATCCCACCGCCCCCATGGTTTTGCAACCCTCAAACCCTCTATCATGCCAGAACCCCCTGAGAAAGGAGGCATGGGACTCAGCCAAAGTGGACAAGGCACCAGGGATGGTCACCTCTGGGCTTGGGTGACCTCCGTACACCTGTCCCTAGAGTCAGATGAAGAGTAGGTCCCTGCATGCCAGCACGTAGCAACGACTTGGTGACCTGCCAGCCTGGAAAAGTCAGTTTATAAATAGCTGCAGAGAGGACACTGTTGTCACTCTGTGAATAATGAGCCCACTCTTTCTTCACCGTCTGCAGAGGGACGTGTTGCTGGACTCACCACGGGTGGCGCTGGGAGCTTTGTGGAGGGCTTCTCACCCATTTTGGAGGAGGATGAGCTCTGCGAAAGGCAGGAGGAGGCACTGAGACGTTTCCCATCCCTGTAAATCTCTGTCCCTGGGAAAAGGGGAATGGGCCTTGGCAGGCAGAGTGAATGGGACTTCTGCACCAGCCTTGATAGAGTAGGAATTAGAACATTTTCTGGTAGACTGACTTGTGGATATTGTTCTTGGCAAAGACATTTCCTCTCCTCCTATCAGATTCTCAGCTTGCTCAAAAAGAGTCGGGGGGGAGAAATCTCACCCCCAAACCATTTTCTACCCAAAGGATATGAAGTCTGGAATCCTAGCCATTCATGCATTGCCAAGACCTCCTGGGTTAACAGTCCTGCTTCTTGGTCTGCTTACATCCAGCATCCCCTGCTGGGACTGGATTCGTCCACAAGCAGCTGTCAGCAGATGTGTGTCAAATTGTGTAAATGGTTGGGATCAATGCCATTTGGCCCCCGTATCCTTCATTTAACCCAGGGAAATCCATCTTTAAGCCAAGTGATGCAACAGGAGATGAGGGCAGATGTGGCAGCTAAGATTGCAGTAGGTCTACCAAGGATGTTTCTATGGATTTTGTGGAATCTCCACCTGTGAAAATAGAGATTTTTTTTTCCAGTAGATCACTCAGAAGATTAACCGTGTCTTGTTGGCATTTAACCTGGACTATGGAAAAATGGTGCCCCCTCCATTCCCACCCAGAATGCCCACTTAGCTGCCATTCCTAGGACAGCATCCATACTGCTTTATGGCAATGCGACATCTTAATGGGTCTCAGCATTCTGGTTCAACTGTGGTTGGACTTGTCAACAGGAAAGGGGAGATGGCTTCCATAAATGCGAGCAACTCTCTTGTTCAGCTGTCCAAGCCAGTGGCCACCAGCACATCATATGGCAAAGAGTCCCACAGAGCCTTTATGTGTGCTGCAGGAGCAAACTTCCTTGGGTGACCCTGAAAGTTGCTCTGAGAAAGAAAGCAAAAATTCAGATTCAAAATAGAATCCGCAAAGAAAATTGGAATCCTCCTGCTCGGAAGAGGACAACAAAAATCTGTAGAAGAATTCTGTCCAGAAGCACCAGCAATACTTGATCACCTTTGCCTGGAGAAGAGGACTGGGAGGGATGAAGGCCAAAGAATCTTCTTCTTCTGATAACTGATGGATAACTGATGGAACTGATCCATAACTGATGGAACAAATATGAGAAGAGACAGAGACAGAGAAGGAAACAGTCTTCAGCTTGCAGATTAATGGTGGTTGGCTTCATTGAGTCATTTCTGAGGGAAGAAGGATGAGGGACATGCAGGCCTGGAAGATGATCCGTCATCAATTCTGCTTCTGTCTATGTACTGCAGTATCAGTGGATCATGGAGCAGAATCTTCTCCCCTTTCTCTCTCTCCCTCAAACACACACACAAATACAAGCACACCACCCACTCACAATCCCATGCCAAGTCCAGGTGCTTTGGCTCGGGTGGCCCAGCTTCCATTGCAAGTTCCAAAAAAGCATCACACTTGAAGTAAATTCAAGGTATATAGGTCCACCCCACATTGAAAACCTCTGGGGCAGTGAGATGTTCAAGAAGAGCTGGAGGGAAGCTCTGACCAGCATTGCCAAGAGCTGGGTCTCAGCTGGGGACGAAGTGATTTTGCTAATTCATGAATGTAAGAGCATGAGATCCTTACGGCATCCAAATGCAGAGCTTCAGGAAGGCAGCCATACCTAGAGAACTTGAGGGACTTCTTTCTTAGGTAATCCTCCTCAAAGTTGCAGAAGGTCTGTGTATGATTCAGATAATGCAACGGAAACTCATGGGGTGTTATTTATTTATTAGAAGCTTCACATTTGCATTTTCTTTGTTCAGCACCGGAATGTTTATCTGTATTTTTGCCTAGCAACCCCCAAAGGCCTCTTTTTCAAATGGCTCAGGTGATGCATTCATCACATAATTCTGCTCCCCTGTTTGGCTCTCCTTGCAGGTAGGGTGCTGGTGACTTATGGACATTGGTGTGAATTGAAGGCAGACATGTGTTGGTTGCCTGGATAAGACATACATAACATCTGGTTGGTTTTGGATTATTCTTTGTTTCTAGCATTATATTCAGTCTGTTTCTTGAGCTCACATTAAGCATTTCTGCACCCCAGAATAGTAGAAAAAGGCTCCATCAGGGTTCTGTATGAGGGTTTCCTGGAATGGAACCATATTTTCTGCCCACATCAGCTTCTATCTGTGCACCATCCATGCCCCAAGGAACCCAACGAGCCATACCTGATGGACACCCCTTTACCTTTCCCATCATTTAATCCTAGCTGGGATGGAAAAGCCCTCCAATCAAATGCTCCTTTGATGTTTTTTAGAATCCCTGACATGGGTAGCCATGATCGTGGATCCTTCCTGAAACTGCTCCAGGCAGGCAGAACACAGAGCATCTTCTAGGAGATTGCCTGGGCTTAAGAACCTGCTGCTACTTTTTGAGGATTCCTTACCAAGCTTCACTCCTGGGAAGGGCAGAGAGCAGATCCTTTCAGAAAGTCCCTTTCCTTATTTTCAGGCAAGGTTTTCCTTTCCAGAGTTGGTTGGGCAGCTAACAGCTCCCTTCAGGGTGAGCTTTGCTTTCTTCAAGTTGTTTGACTTCTTTCTGACTCCAGAGTGTGGCCAGTTGTGGTCTTACCAGGCATCCTTCACACTCAGCTCCCCATCTGCAACTTCTTTCAGGAAAATGACTCTGCTGAGCTCAATCTACGCAGGAAATAGTTGCCCAAATCCTTTGGATGGCTGCCATTCCTTCCCACATTCCTCCTGACCCCTTCCCGCTTCCTCATTTGAGAATCCTTCTGCATGTGAACAGGCACCACTGCGCAATATTACAGGCCCCCATGGGGCATAACAAAGTGATGATTATAGCTGCTGGGAGAAGAAAGAGAGCCGTACATCTGGAGATGATTTGATAACGAACAGGCCTGGTTTCTGTTGGGAGAGAAGCTTATTAGCTCCTGGCTTCCATGGTAAATACAATCCACATGGAGGAGATGATATGGCCTGGAAAGAGGTTTAGTTCCAGCAGAATGGGAGAATGGATGGACGGACACCTGAGACAGGTTTAAGTCAATTCATCCACATCAACAGAAATTAGCAGAAGCTACATGAGAAGAAGAGATGGTTCCCAGGGGGAAAAAAAAATCTCTCACTTCTGTCTATAGTCAAGAGGAGGCCATACATGACCTGTAGGAGGTGCTCCACAGAGGACCTTGAGGAGAAGGAGACAATCCCAAGTCCGCATCATGGACCAAAGGTTAGATTTGGACTGGGGAACAAATGGTTCAGCCATGAAGTGTGCCCTAGACAACCTTGGTCCATATGCTTAACTTCCACCAAGCACATGTGAGGTTGAGAAGGAAGAAGACGCTGAGCTCCTTGGAATGGAAATAGACTTTGGTTTTATTTGGTCAACCTAGAATGAAATGAATCCTTTGATACCAAAGTCACCTGATTGTTAAAATATTCTTTTCTGTCTGGTGCCCCCCTACTAGGTGGGATTCTCACTGTCGGTGGGTACAGCAGTTTTATATCCACTGGAGGACAATGGAATGCCTTGGGTTGTGTCATGTTGAGGAACCACCAGATAACTATTTCAGGAAGGGCTGAAAGCCAGAAACCAGCCTGGAGCCATCCTTGTTCCAAATGGTCCACTCACTGCTCAGCTGCTCTCAACACAGCAGCCCTTGGGATCCTTTCTTTGCTCTCGAAGACCACCTGTGCTGCACACCTGCCTGGTCTTAAGCACCACAAGCACAGTCACTTCCCCATCATTTGTTCTTCCTGCTCTGACAATCACAGCTGGCCTGATCCTTGAAAGTAGGCATTCAATAAAGGACCTTCAACTCCTGTAAATAGGTTTGTTTTCAGCAAGATGGTTACCTACTTTGGCAGTTAGTTATTGGCTGGTCTTTCCTCTCTTCCAAATGTTATGGCTTAATTATATTTTAGAAATTCAGCACTTGGAGAAGAGATGGGAAGGTTGCTGTTCCTTCCAGGTTGTGCCTTTGAGATGATGTTGTTTCTCTAAAGCATTTATTTGTACTCTGCTACACAGAGTTAAGACCTAAAGTTTCAACATGACAGTAGCGCAAGAGACACTAAAGGAAGGCAATTCAGCATTTGGGACGATTACACACAACTGCAATAGCAATAGAAATAACACTTAGACTTATATACCGCTTCACAGTGCTTTACAGCCCTCTCTAAGTGGTTTACAGCAGTTTACAGAGTCAGCCTCTTGCCCCCAACAATCTGGCTCCTCATTTTACCGACCTCAGAAGGACGGAAGACAGAGTCAACCTTGAGCCTGGTGAGATTCGAACTGCCAAATAACTGGAGTTTTGTCCCCATCCTGACCAGCTTGACATTGAAAGAAATAGCTCTGGCTTTGAATCATGGCCGAAGGTTGCAGCCTGGAATATTATCGGTTCCAGACACGTATCAGTTGGACAAGGGTAACACCCAGTTAATTTTCATCAGTGGAACAAAATTCCTGCCTGGGACGTTTGAACTGGTGACCTGATAAAAGTAAATTGTTTGGACTCTAGTTTTTAAATGATCTGAAATGTTATTCTGTGTGCTCGTACTTCAAGGCAACTTTTAGCTAATGCTCTATTAAGATTTACTCTACCAAATGAATTTGGCCACAGGGTGAAAACTGAAAACTCTAAATTTATGTGCTTGTGACTTGCCAACGAAATAGGCTCGGGTAATGTGAAGAAAAGAGTTTTGCTCTGTGGGAAAGCTTTGTTGGTGATCCACCAACTGAAATAATCATTCGAACCTATTTTCCCTTTGAAACACAGGTTCACAATGCAATGCATTGAGGATTCTTAAACCTGAATGTCTGTAAATCATCTGCATATAAGCAGGGCCTCTTTAGAGAAATGAAGGGACAAATTCAACTTTTCCAGCAAGCAAATAACCCTTTAGTTAGTCAGCATGGGGTTGCGTTTTCCGTTGTACAATTCTTTTATGAGTAACTGAAACATTGCTTTTAAAAAAATGAAGATCAGTGCAGGGTCTCCTACATGACTGACAGATTGCGTGCCATTCAAGTCAGTGTTGACTCACAGCAACCACACTTTCTCCAGTATCATCTGTCCCTAATCTGGTCTTTCAATGGTGCCTCTATCACGATGGTGACTGAGACCTTCCACCTACCTATTGGTTGTCCTTCTCTTTCCATTTTTCCCAGATCAGTGCTTCTCCAGAGAGTTGGATCCAAAGTGGAGAAACTGACCCTGGTCATTTGTGCTTGTTAGGTCCTTTGTGTCTCTGGGTTCATTTGTCTGATGATCCACTGTTTTGTTTCCATGGCTGTCCATGATATTCTCAGGAGACTTCTCCAGAACCAAAGTTCAACAGCATCGATATTCTTCCTCCCTTGCTTCTTCCAAGTCCAACTTTCATTTCCATCGAGTGTCACAGGGAATGCAATGACTTGCCAATTCTGATCTTTGTAGATAACAGACACATCGCTGCATTTGAATATATTTTCCTAAGCTTATATCTATATTCATTAATTATGGAGGTTATATCTACATAGGTATAAATATAGGCTCCATAATTAATGAAAATCTCATTGTCTAGCCTTTCTTCTACATGACAGGAAAGTAAATGAGATCAAAAGGATCTTCTAAACCTTCTCATCATGGTTGTTGTTATTCCAATGAGTTGCAGAGCACAAATTCCAGGGACAGTTGCAGATTCATATTTTCAGGGGCTGATTGACTCTGTTACTCTCTGAGAAAGTAAGAAGGACTCTGATTGTGAGACAAAGGCCCCTTTATTGTCTCCCAAGAGGAACCATTCAGATACCGTCAAAAGGCCCTTAATGAAGAAAAATCATTCTCATTCATTTTCTCTACCAATTATTTACTTAATGCAATAATCTGGGTTATTTGGGCACATTATAATGAAATTAATTACAGAAAGATGCAGCAAACAGCACAGGAAGGATATAAAACAGAAAACCCACAATGTCATTGTAATACTGGCACTTATGTCTGCTTTGAATGCTTCTCAGCATTTGGCATTCAGAGGTAGAATGCCTCTGAGTATGGAATCTCTCTACAACTCTTACAACACATTGTTACTGCCCAAATTTAATTCATGCTCTGGCAATTTGAACCATCATTGTAATCCTTTCCATGACCAGTGTGGTGGCCTAATAATTAGTGAAGATGCTCATCTACCACTCAGAAGGTTGAGAGTTCAATCCTAGGTAGCGGCAGCTGTTTCTCTCTCCGGGCACAAAGAAAAAAAATATCTGCCGTGAACTCCATGTGGCATCAGGAAGGGCATTCAGCTAGTAAATTCTCAGCTCCATCCAGTCATCTCGACTCTGCCACCAATGAAGGAGATTACAGGGCTGTAAAAAGAGAGTTTTGGTGCAATCCTTTCCACATCCTATGACAATGAGATTTTAGTGGTTTAATTAGTTATGGAGTCTATGTTGCTATCAATATCAATATCCATCTTTGGAATGCTCTGTCTTGGATCTCCTTGAGTAGCCCTCCCCCCACCCCCAGCTCCAGCTCAGAGTCTACAGCCAAAGCACTAACCACATATTTTACAGATTCCAATGAAGTTTCTTCCCTTGTTCCCTCTGGGCAAAGTGCCGATCCTATCATTTACTCTGACGGGTATCTGAAAATGAAAGCCGAGGAGGCATGAAAGCAAAGCTTTTCACTTTGCAAGGCCAGTAATCGAAAACTCCTGACACTAAACACAGATGAAAACATTAATGGACAATATTCAGAGCAAACAGTTTCCATATGCAGAGCACAGCTCTGGGTTGAAGATACACATTTTGGCAGAGATTCTGGATTTTGGGGGGAGAGGAGCGATGAGAGAATGTGGAAAGAAGGTAGATGCGCCTGAGACCCACCTTGAAAATTCTAATTGGTTGGTTTTCTTCCCTCAGCCAGTAATCAATAACTGCTTGGTAGCACCTGGACACTACTTGTGTGGGAGGGGAAACTGGATGATCAGATTGGGGTGAAACAGGTGACAAAATCATGGCTACAGCCAGATATTTCACAAGGAAAAGTCCCCATTTAGTGTTCTATATGGAGATGGTCTCATATCCGGTCACTAGCATTCCCTACGGAAGGATTGCAGATTATGTATGGTGGAAAGTCCATCACAAGAGAAGTTAAACTTTAGGGCAGGTATAACCTCTTTCCTGCTACATGGGCACCTCCAAGGCAAGAGGAATGTGATGAATGAGGCTTGATTGGTTTGTTGAAGAACCTCTTCAGATGCAGAATGGAAAAAGACCTTTGCTTGGCAAGTCCCACTCTCATAGTTAGCACGGGGGGGGGGGGGGGCA
>JANHFM010003089.1:90483-101885 GCA_032468115.1 Grayia smithii
CACGTTTATTGCTGCTCATTTGGTTCTCCCAAGCCCCCCCCCCCCCCAGTCCTTTGATGGCAAGACGCCAGCACAGTGCCAAGTGAAAGATGGTGGACCTGACAGTATTCCTCCCCGAAACTATCTAGCTCCAACGGATTACATATTCTTCATGAGATGTCCTTTTTTTTTCTGTCTTAACTTGATGCCTGACTTATGGTGACACATGAACATGGTGAATTACACAGTAGCCTAGTCCACCACTCCAGCAGCATGACTTAGTGCAGGCATCTCCAAACTTGGCAGCTTTAAGACTTGTGGACTACAACATGCTGGCTGGGGAATTCTGGGAGTTGAAGTTCAGAAGTCTTAAAGTTGCCAAGTTGAGACATCCATGCCTTGGTGCAAAGTAGGCACTCCACCCACTGGGCATTCCCACCCAAGTAGTTCCAGGTCCACAGATTTTCCTTTCCTCATAAGATTGTAGGAGAAGCAACCTCAACAAGTGATGGGACCTTCTTCTCTGTCCTCAGGGTGAGCTGCCAGGAGGTTCCCCACCCAAAGGTAGAATCTCAGCATGGTTCCAGTGGAACACCTGGCTGTTTATTGTGCAGAAATCCCCTGGGAACCTGGCAGCTTTTCCAGGTGCATCGTTCTTCCTCCACCCACAGGTTACAAAACAAGAAAGGCTAGACACGGATGCTCAAGGGGACAATCACCTGGGCCTCCCTTTCTCCTTCTCTGACGTGCTTCTTTCTGATGCCCAATAGATTTGCATGGGTGTCAGGAATCATTTTCTGCCCATAATAGTGATGGGGACAAACTCTTCCCTGCAAGCCACTTAGTCAGTGCATCAGTTCCACAAAGATGTGATTAAAATAATAATAAATTAACTAAAAAAACCACCAACAACACCCCATTTCAGGTGTGAAACAGCTTTAAGATAACTAATTATTTACACAGCTTGGTGCTGCATCTGTGGCTGTATTTTTGATAAATATTTTGAGCATGTTTGAGCTTGAAAATTAACAGAAACCTGAGAGATGCCACTTTAGAATTCTACATCGCTATTCATTTCTCAGGATTGTTGCCCTGCCAGCTCCGGATGGCTGGAGGTGGCAGCCGAGGGCAGAAGAGGAACAAATGCAGTTCTGGTACTCAGTGAGTTCGTTGCTGAATGACACACGCAAGGCTAACCCTTCTTTGCAGTAAAGCCTTAACTTTGCTGCTTGGCTAGATCACCTGCTGGCCAAGCCTGGCGCTAATAAGAAATCCAGAGAAATGCTCTTCCATATGGCCCAATTTCAGATTTCGCACAAATGTTGAGTGCAGGAAATCAGGAGTCCAGGCAGTTCAAATGAACATATGAGTTTATTGCATGGTCTCTACAAAAATCTGAAGTACTAGTGGTCAAGGCAAATTGATGGTAGATAAGAGTCAATGGAACTCAAGGTGGGCTGGACTTAGATCTCTTGTTGCCATGAAGGGACTCAAGACTGGTGACATGCTTGACCCTTCCCTCAGCTTGGTCATTCCCTACACAAATTTGGAATTGCATCAGTAGGTCCACCATCAGGATTGACAAACAATTTTCATTGGTCTCCTGGAACTGGAACTTTGGGTTCATGGTTTATATTTTTAGGCATCCCTAAGTTTTGAGTCATATCTTTCTTTTGGGAGCTCACTAACGCCTTCAGGGAAATCCCCACAACAACCCTATGAATTAGGTTGGACCGAAGAAGAATGACTGTGGCTGAGGGTGCATCTGTACCTGCTTCTCCTCATTCCCAGTTTGACATGTTAAGTCTTATCACTTCCCTTCACAAAATCCTTTCCTTCCATCCTTATAAAAGAATCTTTGAGAAGCTGCAGGGAAAAAAATTTTTCCCTCTTAGACTTTCTAAGCTTCTCTCTGCTACCAAAGCAGGAAAGGCTCAACATAACAGATCAATTCTCCCGTCGCTTGCTGGGGTAGTGAAGCTAAAGACAAGCTCTGAGACATCTCCTTGCCAAATAAATGTTGGGGTGCAAGAACTTTGCCCTTCTTTGGCCTATGGCTTTCCTTCTTGCCAACGGCTGGCTCAATCAGCAGCCTCGAGCCCTTCACTAGACTGAGCAAGGCTGGAGGAAAAGGCTCTGGATCTCTTACGCTTAATCACTCCAGTGAGCGAGCCTCTCTTTCTTGGCCGTTCAGAACCATCCTTCTCCCATTGTTAATGCAACTGCCATACCCTGCCTCTGCACTGAGTGAAAGCTAATTATAATAATTAACAGAGAACTCGTGAACTTGTCAAACTGGTAATTATAAACCGCAGGGACTTTTATCATTAATAGACAGTGCTCAGAGTAAAACAATGAAATAGAACCAAGGCATAAATGTTGCTTTTGATCAAAACTGCACTGAGTGGGATTGTGCGCTCTGGCCGTTGGTCATCATGTAGTGGGGTCATCCTAGCCATTGCCTCCAGGCCCAGAGGAAGGCAAAGCAGACAGGGAAAAAGAGCCGTGGTAGAAAGGGACAGGGCAGGTTTTCTGGCTGCTGCATTTCTTGGTGATGACCAAGCTGTAGTTCAACTTGGCACCCTTCCCCACACGGAGAGGTCTGGCCAGGTGAAGTGACTCTCTGGGCCTGGGCGAGGCACACAGAGAGTGGCACCCTCAAACCAAGCCTGGAAAGTGGAACTTCTTGGTTCATCAAGGCCATGCAGAAGAGGTGATGGAGTCTCCTGAGACGCTAAAATGGATGTCCTAGATCAGTTTGGAGATTCAAGAAAGCATTAAGGAAAGTCATTCCACATTAAAGGGGACAAAAATGAAACTTTCCTATTTGTCCATGTCCATGCTGGGAGGGGCAGGGAGTGTAATTCCTTTCCCTTTTCTCCCTTTCCCTGAGGAGGTCCCCTCCTCAGCAGGCATGCAAAGACCCAGAGCAAGGAAGCTCTCAGAGAGAACCAGGCACCTGCACTGGACAGCCTGTCCAGCTGAGAGGAGATCTCTGCCTCCCTCCTTGGAGGACAGAGGCAGTTAAGGCATCCTGGACCTCCTCAACTACATTCTCCAAGCTCCAAGCTGGAGGGTGTCTTGCTTGTACTCCTGCCACCTTCTGTCTGTGGAAGAGGAAAGAAAGGTCTGTGACCGTGTTGTCTCAGGCAGGAAACATCCATGCAGGTATTTATTTGTGGCAATGCTGTCCAAAATGCATCCATTCCAACCTCTGAAAAGGTCACAGCCCACTCAGCCCCTCTGAGGGTGGGAGGGTGGCACTGAAGCCCCCAGGATCCAGGGGCTTTCTGAAAGCCAAGGGCCCGCCAGCCCCTCGGAGTCCTGCAGGGGCTCTTTCCACTCGCTATGAAAGAGAAACCTCTGGTGTGTCTCAGGGATATGGAGGCCTTTCTTTTCAAAACCCACCCATCAGCAGAGATGTCATTATTCTTCAACTTTCCCTGCTTGTATTGTAAGCTTTCTCTCCTGGACAGTAAACAACAAATGGTTCTTTTCACCCACGAGATAAGATTGTTTGTCTTCCAAAGTCACCGCAGTGTGCATGTGAGGCCTGGGATTGTTTGAATAATGAGTCTCCCGTAGAACGTATGTTTCTTTTTGTGTGTCCTTCTGGTAACAAAGATCTGAGATTTCCCAAGGCAGCAGCGGCTTCACCTACCAAGGAGGCTGTTTCTGAAGGGCAGCAACGGCCGTGCCAGAGGAAGGAGCTTTTCCTGCCTCTCCACTCTCCAGGCAGAGAGGCTGCCTGCAAGCAAACTCTTTCTGCGCAAATCCCCAGCAGGAGCAAAGCAAACCACACAGGTCACCATCCTGTCTTCACTCCAACCACTGCAGCAGATGAGCTATTGATTTGCAAGCTTAAAAAGAAGAAATATGAATCTCGGAGCTGCTATTTTAAGCTTTCCCCGGGTTCAGGTTGAACCTGCCTGAACAGGGGTTGATGTTATGGTAAGCTAAAAACAGGAAGCTGAAATTAAGCCAGGCCCTCTGCCCAAGATTAGACAAACTTTGAACTTTAGTGTGTGAACACTTAGAAGTATTCCAACAGCCACAAACTCAACTGTTGCCTTCATTTTCGATCTTGAGAAGAGATGCTGGGATCGGACAATGCTCAGCTTGATCACTCACCTACAGCCACCTGCCTGTAGGCCACCAAAGAGAGGAAGTGAGAATGTGTGGATGGAGAAGAGGGTCCCAGGTTGAAGGTTGAGGGTTCCTGTTTCTTCTTCTGAAGCCTCTTAAGGGAGCAAAAATAACCCAAGAAAGGGGCACCCATCCCTTCTCCATCACAGCAATAGAAAGCCATCACTCTCACCACACCTTAGTCAACATTTTGCACACGACAAAACCATCAAAATTGGGACTGTCTTAATTTTTAAAATATGGCAGAGGCGAACACACATATAATTAATATTTTAGAAACAAATGTGAAACAGCCCATATAATTTGGTGTCCAAATGAACAAAAGAGCTAAGGACTTCCTAAAATGCGGCCATCTGTTTCATCACTGCAATTAATCCCACCCGTTTGTCGTTTCAGCTGTCCTGAAACTTTAGCCAACCCCTCTTTTAAGGCAGGAGGTCTGTTGCCTCACCATTTGTTCCCCACAAGGCTTACTTATCCTTGTTATGTTCCAAATATGCGGGAATATTTGTTGATATTCAAACCCTCAACCCTTTCCAAGCAACTGAGCACAATGAGCAACAGGCTTTGTCATGCAGCATATTCAGCCATGAGCCTGAGATTATTAAGAACTTCCTTCTAAGGAAAACACAATCTTAGGTTAGCAATGAAAGAGGGAGATGCTTGAGATCATAACGTGCCAACCTCAGAAAATTCAGATCTTGAGATGTCAGCATGAGAGGTTTCCAGATCAGAATGTTTCAACCTCAAAACATTTATTTCATTTAAAGCATGTTGCCCTGTTCTTTAGTGCAAAGGATTCTACAGCAGTTTACAAGGATCAGAGATGTGCAGCCACACACCCACACACAGGCACACACCAGGCACATCAACGGGAGGTGGAATGAAATCTCAGAGAAGAATTTATCTTTGGACTTAGATATTCACCTACCCTTCTTTCTATCCACCAAAGCCTGAACTGAGAAAAGTTGGATAGGGAAGAAAGATTTCATCTAGAATTTTTGGGGGGAGAGGGGCATCCTACACAGGTGATCTAGGATTGAGAGGAACAGCTCCAGGAATCTGTTTTGGTAGCTAAAAGAATACTAGGTTTAAATAAAGAATATTCTTATTGGTAGAGCTACATAATAAGGGCATTTTCTAAATTTCAACAGATGATTTTGCTCTTTGGAAACTCTTTTTATTCCTGAGATGCTTTTGGGATTCCCAGTAGACCTTTTGCTTCCCCTTCTGTTCTAGCTTGAAACTCCTGGAGACTAGATGGGGGGGGGGACACATCCTTCACATGATGCTCCATCACACATTGGGGGTCCTTGGCTTTCCCCGCTGTGTTGCAGCCCACTGAGCCCTGATTGAGGGATGCGTGTGAGCCAACCAAAGTGGCTGTGTTTTGGAAGCCCCTGCAGGTTGGGTGGAGAGGGCTACTTTAGTAAGCGAGAGCATCAGGACATTTAAAATGCATTAAAGGATTCCAGCTTTGAAGTGGAAAACATTCTGGCTAATCAGAGAAACAACTTTTCAAAGGATTTGTGGGAAGGGTCTTTACCTTCAAGCTGGCTGGTTTCTCCCGTGGATAGTTCTATGAATAAAACATCCATCTCCCAATTAAATCTTGATTTAATTTCTTTCTTTTTTTTTTCTAAAACTGATGAACTTGACTGGTTTCACAAAAGACAATGAACATTAGTATTCTTTTGTGTCGCAAAATCCCAGAGGAATAAGGGACTTTGCATAATCGCTTGGTCCTCTCACCAAACCTCCTGAACTCTCTGATGATTTGGAGGATTAAAGGGGGGACGGAGACTATTCTTCCTGGTGACAGACGGTTTCTTGGCCCTCAGCCTGTGACTCTGGCCAGCCTCTCGGCCTTGGAGAGGTGGAGGCCTCATGGAGAAGAATGAGCAAAGAAGAAAT
Organism: Grayia smithii; assembly: GCA_032468115.1. NCBI lineage: Eukaryota > Metazoa > Chordata > Lepidosauria > Squamata > Grayiidae > Grayia > Grayia smithii. The sequence continues at coordinate 96,523 of JANHFM010003089.1, forward strand.
CTGGAAAGAAATGCCCCCATGAAAAGATGGTTCTCATTGTCCAACTGGTCCATATCAAGTTGCTGCATATGAAGAGCCACAGTGGCTCTTGGTCCAAGGGCTTTTGTAATATATTTGGAAGGGCAACTCGTAACCATCCATCAAGAGATTTCTCTTCATGTCACAGCTGTGAAATGAGTCCAACCAGGAAAGCTCCTGAGTGGGACCTCTGTGGCCAAAATTGAGGACCATCAAAGCAACTTTCTTCAGCAGCACCGTCAAGTTCTGACATTCGGTTCATTTTCCACAGAAGTGATTTTTACCAAATGGAGAATTACTCTTTTAGTTGCTTAACTGGCCAAAGCAGCTGGCCAGATTGTTAGAAACCTATGTAGTTAAATGAGGCAAAGTTACTTACTCAGGGTATAATTAGATCTAGCGAAACTGCAAGCTAAGCTGAAGGAATTTAAATTCTACCTTTTTTAAAAAAAATACAGAATTAAAAATGAAGATTTATCTACAGTAATGTTTCAATTACCATTTGTGGCAAAAATAATATTTGGAAAGGAAGGATGTGTCATTGCACTCTTCTATGATGATGAAGCTTACCATTACTAATTTTATGCACTTTACTTTGTTTTTATTTGTTTACTTAGCAAATTTATATGGACACCCATCTCATAAGAAGTAATTATTACTCTCAATAATTACCAAATTACCAAATTGCAGTGGTAGAATTCTTTCACACCTTGTAAGAGTTCAGGCATAACCGTCTCTTCTTTAAGAGAAGCTTGTGAACTAACTGGAAACCAGCCTCCCTCACTTCTTTTGAGGCTCCCCCCAAACCAGTAAATGCAAGGCTGGCCTTCAGTTGTAGTTGTCTTCCAGACCAGAGTTTGTTGACCTGTGCAGGCAAACCCAGCAGAAGAAGACTCTTGTTGCATCAACCAAGAAAGCTCTCCTATTGTTGGCAATGATCTTCCAGGGACACAAACCATGGTCTCTCGCTCTCTCTCTCGCTCTCTCTCTCTCTCTCCATCCCCTTACTGCCAGAGAGGCAAGGGACGAAGGCAACGTCTTCTCATGTGATTGCAAGTACAGTAGGCTGCCATCCACAGGATACCCTCCACAAGAACATTGCTCCTTCAAGCCTTCCTTATGGGAACCTGTTATGAGGAGAAGGACTGGCAGAGCCAGGGGGAGGAATGAAAAAGGGGATCATTTTAGAGTTGTTATGTAGTCACAGGTCCACCCCACCCCTCTTGAATGCCATGGACCTTTATCTCACTCTATAACCAGGCACTGACAATTAGTTGAGAAGATTCCTGTGTGTAGGTTTTTAACAATAAATCAGTTAATTTGAACCTTCAGGTGTGGAAGGTTATGAATCAGATCCTCAGTCTGTCTCATTAGTTCGACTGGCAATGGCATTCTGGGATCTCAAGCCAAGAACAGGAGATTTTGAGTCACTCATTCTGCAGTCCGTCCCTTGTTCTTGGGGTCCAGCTCAAAACCAGTTAATTTTCCTGCTGCCAGAAGAAAGACATTCCTGGTGTGAGGTGCCCTCTGATGGGTTTGCCTGTCTCACTCACTTGGATGTGAAGCCACCAGCGGTTTCTGTAGGATGGAAGTGCTGTGAAATTTAAAAATGAAAGCCTCTGATCTGGGATCAAACATTTTATTCCTTTCACCTTAACTTCACACCCATCCTTTTCCCAGATTCCCTAGTGTCGGATATAAACCTTTTGCTTGTTTCCAATTTTACCTCCATCTGTCTGCCATAAAAGGACTGGAAGATTTACAATCTGGCATGATTGATAAGCATTTCTGATGTCTGATTTATAAGAGGTAGCTGGTGATTTCGGATGGAAAGATTTAGGTGTGATTTGATTTTGATTGATGGAATTTGCTCTTATGAACGCAGAGTCTCATCAATGCCTAATTTGAAGTTAACGGCCATGTGATGGTCCTAAAAATGTGCAAAGCTTTGGCAGCTTCAGATTAGAAAACTGGACTATTCTAATGTTTGGGAACAATCGTGTTGCATCCAAAAATAAATAAAAATAAAACTGCAAACCTGGAGGGAGGAAGGATAAATGGAACCAATCTTTAATCATAATTGGGAGACTTCAAATGTAATTTCCTTTTCTTTGAGCCAGCAGAAAAATCTCCAGTTACAAATAAAGTCAAGCGCTGAAGCAGGTATCGTATGCAAATGCATGTCACCTCCTTCTGAGATGTCCAAAATGAAAAACAGCCTTGGAGACTCCAAAATATGCCTCGGAGGAGGTCTATATGACCTGCTAAAATGTGCAGCACCTGAGCTTCAGTCTTGAAACATTTGCAAGGTTGTGTTTGTGCAAAGCATTGTTTCCTGTTGAATCACATCATTTTGTAAGGTAGAAGCCAAAAACTCAAAGGCTGCACTCTGCCACCCACAATGGCCTCAGAGGCAGAGTCCACAATATTAGCCGCTTACCAATTTTGGCTATGGTGGAAGTTAAACTCTCTTTTTGCCGAGCCCTAATGGGAAACCTGTTTATCTTGCCCCAGTCCTTTAAAAGGCAGTTTTGTATTATTTCAGTCTGGACGTGAAAGTGTCTCTTAAACAAAGGACGCCATTCCAGGCAACCTGGAAAAAGAAGGGGGCAGGTGTTACCCCCTGTTTAGTCCTGGGAGTGAGGAGATTTGGAGTGGGTGGGAGGGAGCTCACACACTGACACAAGAGTCATTCTCAAAAGGTGACAATTGTGTGGAATATAGACATGGCCTCGTATGAACAGGCCACCAATGGCTGCCTCTGATCTTCCGCTGGATCCACTCTGGATGAGATGTTTCAAGTGGGCTTGCAAATAGAGGCAGAACATCCACTAACCTCTTGGCTCCCCGACACTCCATAATAAAATGAGGTCTGCAAATGGCACAAATTGCCATGAGAGAATTGCCTTTTAAACTTTCCCCCCTTTTCTGCACCAACATTCAGGTTCAGAGAAAATTCAGCCCAAAAATATTGTGTTATCCAATATTAGCAACCCGGGAGCCCAAAGACCCCTCCTTTTCTTTGTACCCAAATCCCACTTGTGATAAATGAGATTAATTTTCTAGATCAGGAACAAAATCTGGGTTGGTTTGAACTCCGCCTGCTGCATGTTTGCAATGACGCTCCTATTCTATTCAAAGAGAACGGTGCCCCATTTTCCTAATGCAAAGATGCTGTGATGGGGGAGCCCCTCTAGTTTCATTTTCACCCATGGACAGGTAATGTCCCTGAGGTCCCTTAAGGGGGGGAGAAGAAAATCTGGCGGTCCATCTAGGGCCATCCAGAAGAGAACAACATCTGCTTTTCCTCTTTCAAGTCCCATTAATGTGAACTTCTCAGTGTCGTCCACATGAGTTCGTGCTGGAAAAATACACCAAGGCGTCAGTGGAGAAGCCACTGTCCTAATGGGCTCTCCCTTTAGCAACCCACCAATTGTTTTAGATGAGAAGGGCACTGCTGCCAAAACTGACGGAGGACAGTTGAAGAGCAGAGAGGCTTGGCCTGTCCAGGACACACTGGAGATATCATATCTCCAGCCTCCTTTTCTAGAATTGTCATGCTAAAAGTTATCCGTTGCTCTCAAGGCATCACAGCAGGACAATGATGGATGCAAGTCAGCCATATGGCAGAGTTGGGGGAACCTTCACCTTGACCAATCCCTGCCCCATTGCATTATATTTTGCACATTACATAGGCCACTTTGGCACACCCGGCCAGCAAGCATCCCGTTGTGAGGACAAATTCCCCGGAGAACAACCGTCTTTTGAAAGGTTTCCACTGAGTTGCTGAAAGAAATTCACGAAATAGTGCTGGGTTTTCTATCTAGCTCGATCTAAATATTTATAAGCAACTTTTGAGGGTACGTGACCCCCTTGAACCTCTTCTGATGAGCTGCCACTAGAAATAGTGCAAAAGCAGTCCGGGTTCACCAGTGCCTGCCACACTCGTCTCAAAGGTAGAAGCGAGGAAGAGCCCCCAGAATTTTAACGAGAAGACGACTCGGCAATTAGGATGCTAGATGCAAATCTGTCCTATAACCGAGCAGGGGGAAGCATCCAGCCAGCAAAGTTAAATGCAGATTCAATTAGAAATTTCACTGAAATTTCAAATTACAGCTATTTTTTTCCAGCGACAGAATTACGTTGTATTACAGAAAAAGTGACAGGTAATTTGGGACCCTAAAGATTTCTTGGACTCTCTAGTTAATGGGGAGTTTAGCACCAATTCCACTGTAATTTGCACTTCTGAGAAACCGTGTTATTATAAAGTCAGAAATCTCCGACACTTTCAACTCCAGGATCTGCCAGGCTTAAGATGACCAGGAATTGAGAAGGCCTGAGTTCAAAGGTCAATAATTTCAATATCTGAGCCTGTGCAGCTTCCAAGAGCTGGCATTCCAATTGAAGACTTGAAAATTGGAGGTGACATTCAGAAGTCTCTGAAAATTATAACCCTGACTTTCTCCTTGAAAAGCTTATCTGAATCCTAGCTCATCCCTTGATGCGGTTACTGAAAACGCATTCTTTTCGGAAGACTTGAGAAGCACCAGGTGGTACACAAAAGATGTTGTTGCTACACAGAAGGGGAAAACATAGAGGGGATCACACAAGCTGGGAGGACTGGTGATACTGGCTGAAATTTGCCAGACCTCGGCTGCATTGCAATCCATGCTTTCCCACTGGCTCTTCACCCCACATCTGCTCAAAATGTCACCCAGATGTTCCACATCCTCAGCTTTAAAATTCAATAGACATTCAACGCTGATGAACTTTTACATCTTCTGAGTTTGACTCAGAGTGAGACACAGGTGGAGCTTTCCTACTGCACCAGCCTTCAGGAAACTAGTTTGCTGTAAGGCTTCAATCATGGATCAAGCTCAGCCGTTCTACTTTGCAAGCAGCTTGTACAATCCCATCAATGGTGGTGCGCTCAACAGATCCTGGCTGAGCAGGTCATAAGTATTAGGTGGAAACCCACTTCTACTTTCACTGGGAATCGGATGAGCCCGTTTCATGGCAATTTAAGACTTGGTGGGAAACCTGGAAGCCTGGAAGAGACCTGGGCTTGGATTCTTGGAATTGCATTGCCAAGCAGACAGCAGAAAAAGACACACCCCCTGGCAGCTCTGTGAATGCCAACAGACAGATGCCCATAAACTAACTCTGCTCAGGAAGGGTCTCCACTCTGAGGTCTGAGCCCTGGGATGCCATTCCTGCCCCGCAGGCCTCCGTCAGCATTAGCAGCCGCCTGCAGCTTATAATTGGAGAGGAGAAGGGTTGGCTTGCAGGACTGAAGTCCAGCCTAAAGCTGGTCTATTTCTTCCTGGGCTGTGATTGGAAACTCC
>JANHFM010003089.1:101985-113557 GCA_032468115.1 Grayia smithii
CCAGACAGTTCATCATTTGGAGCACAACATGCCAGATATCACAGTTGTCGAAAACCGAAACATACAATTTATTGATATCGCTATACTGGAAAAAATCACAAAGTATTGGCTATTGAAACTATGTGATTATGGATGAAACATGTAATAGTGATACCTATTGTAATTGGGACACTTGGTACCATGTCCAAGAATTTAAAAAAAATACATTAAGAAATTGCAGCTTCCTGTAATAACATCAGCGAAATTGCAAAAAAATGTGCTACTTGGAATATCATACATCTTAAGAAGATACTTGGTTGATACTTAGGGTGCTAGCAGCAACCCAGTTATTAATTGTCAATTATATTTGTGATACATTTTTAAATGTTCATGTTTAATGAATAAAAGAGATAATAATAATAGTAATATTAGTATATTGTTTATTTATATATAATCATGATCTTTCATTATTTATTTATACCTAGTAGTAGTAGAAATTCAACATCCACTTCCTTTAGCCCCAATGCATTAGGGATGAATTGTTCAGAATTTACTCCCTTTTTGCCAGTCCAGCCTCAGGGGCAATATGCAAGCAAGTTTACAGCCAATTTTTTTGGTACCCAATAAACAGTGAGAACTGATTGATGGTGATATTCTTTGCCCCTTCTTCATTACTAGTTCCATGATAGGTCTAGGACAACTCACTGTGGCTCACTGTAGGACAACTTGCCGCAGAACAGTTCAACACTGTATTAATTGTTTCATTCTGTTATAATTGATAACAATATTTTTGTTGAAATTATTATAACTCTTGTATTTCTGGATTGACTATTTTATTCTTATTGGACACAGTTCCACCAAAATTAATTTAACTTTTGTATTTGTTGACTTGTCTCATGGCAAGTTGTACTCCGGCAAACTGGTCGCAATGAGTTGCCCCATGGCAAGTTGTCCTTGGCAAGTTAACTGCAGAGAATGCAGTTAATCTCAGTTAATCTCTTGTCCTTGGCAAGTTAACTGCAGAGAATGCAGTTAATTTCATTCCATCCATGAGAGCTAGCTTTAATGCAAACAAGTAGATTTGAGAGCTGGCACATAGTTCATTTGTGGGTTTCAATTTGCATTGGGAAGTGGAAATGGTGATGAAAGTATCCATTCTTGTGACACCATTGTTTTGATCCTCATTTGTTGCCACAGAAAATTATGATTTGCCTAGATTTAAAAGTGAGAGAAGCTTGTCCTTCCTCTACTCCTCTCCTTGTAAAAGTAGATTAGCAGGTTAAATAAGAGAAGATGATAGATAAGCTTGTGTTGTTCTTTTGTTAAATAGAAAGTTCAGTACTTATAAATTAAAAATAAATTATCTATATGTTAAGTTCAGACATCCCTCATTTATGTTGCCTGTTTATTTTCTAGGGGCCAAAATATTTTGGCTCCTATTTTAATGTTTTCTGGCAAATCTTCCTTAATTCCATTCCATCTCTTTCCTCTCATGAGAAATATCCGAAGAATACAGAAAATTTATTAATAATTGTTTTCCTAACTCCTATTTAATTTTCTCTTCAATGTTCTTACAGTTATAAATCTGGAGCAAGATTCACAATATAACATGCTATGATCTAGATTAAATGCAGTATGGGTTTGACCATTCATCATATATAGAATGATACTGAATTTTAGTTTATATCTATACTGCTACTAAATTTCAAAATGAATATAGTTAACTCAATAATGGTCTTTATGTTTGTTTGCTTGCTTGCTTGCTTGCTTGCTTGCTTGCTTGCTTGCTTGCTTGCTTGCTTGCTTGCTTGCTTGCTTGCTTGTTTTTCTGGCTGCACTCCACACAGCTCCTTCAGTTGCCAAGCTGACTTATTTAGCTCCCTGAGCAAATGCTGGGGAAGCACACAATGGAAGCCCTTTTATGTTGAAGAGGCAGGTCTACCTGCCAGTCCTTTATTTCATACCCAGCTGTGGTTGACTCCCCACTTCCGTTGCCCCACAACTAAACCAGGGTAATTGTTCCTTGGCGCCCAGTCCCCTTCTTCCCCTTCAGCATTCCACTCCTGAACAGAGAAAAAGATTAGCTGCTCAGTTGGTTTGAGTGCCTTGCATGAAAGGGATTGTAATGGCATCAAATTAACCGTGAATGACCCAGGTGTTTGGGGGAAAGTGGAGGGCAATGTTAGCATTTCAGAGCAGAGGGTGTCAACTCGGTTGCCCTCCAGAACAAGAGGGCAGAGGGCTTCCCAAATTCTGGCAAAAGAGGAGAAGGTTTGGGGTGAGGACAGAGCTGCCAGAGGGAGCCTGTTCACCTGGCTTCAGCTTGGAAGGACAAGCAGCACCAGAACAAATGCAGCTGCCTCCTTGGTGATATTTGGGGAGCTGCCAAGATAGCCCCCACCCCCAGTTCTCTGAAAGAAGCATCTGATGATACTCCAGGCGGCTGGTTTCCATACAGTCCTTCTAGAGGCCCAAACTTGAATACCAGCTGAAATAGAGAGCTGTACTGCTGCTGCTCTGATGCCCTTCCAGTGCCCTGAGTCCATCTAATGGATCCACTCCATTTGTGTGTGTCTGCTGGGATTCATCTTGTCAGATGTTTCTGGGGCTTCCAGAAAGTCAGGGCTGGTTCCTTGACTATGGCCATTTTTCATTCCGTTGCCCAACTGTGGCGCTCCAAGATTTCAGCCCAACTTGGAGTTGCTGAACTGAGAGGAACAGAGGAAATACTCGACCACTATATTGATCCCTTCCCCAAAACTCACCCTTTCCTGACCAGACTTGCCCAGCCTCTGCAGTGCCTTTTGGGTCTCCTGAGCAGCATCTGAGCATGGATTGCAAGTCCTCCAGCCTTCCAGCTGAGCAACCTCAAGCAAGCGACAGCCCCTGCTCGCTGTGCCTTGTGTTGCTCAGCTGCAGTGGCTTGCCAGGAGAGGAGGCAAGGCAAGGCAGGGACAGGCTCTCGTGGAAGAGGCCCCTTTCTCCTTCCTATCTTTGCAGTGTCTCCTCTGCTTCTTTCCAGCACTGGTGTGGCTCCTTCTATTTTCAGCAAGATCTAGAGTCTCCTGGCCAGTTTCTTCCACTCCTTTCTTGCTGACTCCAATCAGCCTTCCTGAACTGGAGTGGGGAAGAAGCTGACCCCCATCAGTTGGGGTTGGCTGGTGGGCAGCCAGGGAGCTGATCCTATTAACCCTTTGCAGAACCAGAGCCAGTGCAAACCCTCCCTTTTATATCTCTGTTGAGGAGGGGAGATGTACATGGGCGCTCCTGAGACAAGCTCTGGCGAAGTTAAAGGGGTGTGTGTGATGCAATGATCTTGTGATGAAGAAAGCAGAGAAAACGATGAATCTGCAAGGATCAGAGGTTAGGAAAACACTCTGGAAGTTCCCCTTGACAAGCTGCCATATTTAATAAATCTCTTTCCATGGCTTCTCAGCTACACATGCACCAAGAAGTTTGCTGACTTCTTATAGTGTGGCTGTCAGGTCACAGTGGCCCAAGCATCAGAGAAATGGAGAATGCTTGGGGGGATTCCTTGAATGCCCCCTCCTCTCCCAGCTTTGTAGTCACAGAGCCCCATTTTAGTGGACCCTCAAACAGAAGAATTCATTAGTCAGAACAAGGCAATCAATAGCCTGTTCTGACAACTTACGCATTGACTCTGCCCAGGATAGGTTTTGAAATAACTCCACTGGTGTTCGGTCATGCCAGGCGAGGCTGTGGGGATTGGGGCACAACCCAATTATAAAGATAAATCTTTGGCTGAGCATAAGTGTGCAGAGCCTTCCAAGCTGTCCTGGGGCTCCATTTGCAAGGTCCTCTCCAGCCCCTCCCTTCAGACCACGCAAGGAAGAAGGAAGCCTCCTCAGAAAGAAGAGAGGAGAAGGAGAGGATCGCCTCCCTTCTGCTTTTCTGTGGTGCTTCTAGAGGCACCAGGGCAAACCGAGTGCAGGGAGCTTAAGCCAACTTATCCCAGGCCGTTTGGTAAGTCATGTTTTGTCTCCTAGTGACTCCATCCAGTGATCATCTTTGCAGCAACATTATGAACAATGTTCTTCTCACTTCTTAGTCTTGCCTATGGTCACTGCCAGCTTCTCCTCCAGCCCTGCAGTTTTTATCCTCTGGATGCATCTCCTACAACATCCACCAACAGCCAGTCCCTCCGTTGGGAGACATTAACAGAATAGTTCAGATGGAGCACATTTTAGGATGCAGAACGTGAATAATGGCTCAGATACAGAGAGAAATCATTAAATCAATAAATAGGAGAGAGCGGCCACTGCGATTTCTAATATCCCACAGAAGACAGAAGTGTTAAATCATGCCCACAGTGTGTTTTGGGTCTGCAGAACACAAATATAATCTTCTGTTGCTTCATACTCAGCATGAAATGGGCAAGATCAGAGCTGGGAGAGGATGAACTGACTGGTGAGTTTAGGTTGCTCAGACTTTCCATCAGCCCAGGTATTCTTCCTCTTCCTATTCCTCTTCTTCAGCTGCTGAGCTGGTAGCTGAGTCTTTCTGAAGAGGCTACTCGGGCCACAGCCTGCCAAGGCCTCCTTGTTCAGGGAGGAATTAGAAAAGGTCAAAATGGCAGCTGCAATCATCATCTGGGCTGACACCCACCCACCCAAATGGACATTCCTCCCTCCTTGCCATGAGAGGCAAAGTGAAGATGGCCTCCTTCTGCCCATGCCCACCACACACAGGTGTCAGGAAGGGTCGATGGCTGGACTCAGGGAGAAGAACCCTGTTTCTTTATTACCTGCAGGGAAGGCTACATGGCCGACAGAGCATTCTTCTCTCCCAACTGCCCCAACCTCCTTCTCGCCCCCCCTCCCACCTCCAGCTGCTCTCATTCACTTCCACACACCGGGGTCTGCCTGGACTCTGCGGCCTCCCTGCAGCCCCCCAGCATGAACCAAGCACTTCTCCCATCTGCAAGCCCAGATATATCTGGGGGGAATCAGGTTAGGGAAAGAGCTGCAGAAGGTGATCACCAGATGAAGCAAACATCCGGCTCACGTTCGACCTTATATGACTTGAGTAGCTTTTTTGTTGTTGCTGTTTTAATGTATCTGCAATACTGGCTCTATAGTTTGCTTTTTTGAATTGGTCATATATTGTCCTCTCCCCAGAAACGGTATATAAAGTTTGATTAAATCAATAACTGCATCTGAGGAAGGGCACTGGAGGCTTCTAATTTCTAGTGTGCATGAGCACGAAGTTGTGGCATGACACTTAGAAGCCTCTTTCATAGCCTGCAGCTGCTGAATTATCTTCTGAGCGGGTGATAACACCCTGGGAAACAATTATATTTTTTATGCCGTACTGCAAAGAATGAAGGCCCTCGTGGATTCTGATTCAAGGGAAGGCAGTTGTGCTGTGATGAAGCTGCTGTTGAGAAAGAGACCGGGCCCTGCAACATGTCCTTGTTTCACCTGTCAAGTGGGCAAATGGGTATCTGACCAGGTTTGCTCTTCTCTCTTCCAATTGTGCAGGTCCTCCTCCATGTTTTTTGAGGTGCTCCTACTGCTACTTCCGAGGCCTTCCAGGTCTTTCTGTAGCACTGCAGCAACCCAACCATTCTTTCCAACCTAAGCTTCAGCTCTGCAAGGGTCACAGGCCACACTTGACTGGCTGTACCCAACATACAATGACGAAACCAAACAAGTCACCTTCTGGCTTAATGCAATGCTGAGCCCCGCTTGTGTGACTGAGAGATGAGTAGAATCCCTTCACCAGGTTTTGTAAGACATGATAGCAGAGAAGAGATGTGCTTAGGACACCCCATTAGATTGTGGGTCATGACTGACTAGTATTTCTGTAGTAGAACCAGCTGAGCATCTCTGGTTTAGCTAGACCAGACGGGTCAGTTTAGGGAAAGCAGAACCTCCCTTGGCCTGTGATTCTCTGCTGGATGAAAGATGGGCCTAGAAAAGACTGGAAAAAGTGGTCGAGAGCCCACCCACCCCTGCTCCTGACGTTCATCCAGGTCAGACTTGTCACTTCCACTTGGAAAGAAGGAGGTGTGGAAGTCTCCCGCTTTTCCAGCAGGCCTGCAAGTTTGATTGGAGGAGGCTCTGGCACATCCTGCTCCATTTCTCCCCTTTCGTGCCCTCTGCTCTTTCCATGCCCTGCATCCAACTGAATGGTGGATGAACATTTGTTTCACAGGTCACAAAGCAAAACCCTCGATGGGAATGAGGCCTTTTCCAGACCCCCCTGGGAACATTTAGAGCCAGTTCACCTTTCTTCTGGAGGCCAGTCAAACTGTTGGGGAGGTGAGAAAACAGTAAGGGAGGAGGGAGCAGAAGGTCAGCATTGGTATCCCACCTCCCAAGTCTCAAGCGAGGACCAAACTCTTGGTGCCTGATCAGCCCTCTGGCTGTCCCTTTTGCTTTGGGGAGGACCCAGAGCCACAGGCAGGATGCTCAGGAAGAGAAAGGAGAACCATCTGGGTTATTTGCTTTTCCAACCATCCTGGATCTTCTTTTCCAAGGAGTTAAGACCAGCCAGTATTCCTTGGAATGTGAATGAATGGGAGAGAAGCATAGACCTAAGTATTAGAGGGACTCAGCTTCCCCTCACACCCTGTAACCCTAACCCTAACCCCTCACATCCAGGTTCCCTATCAACCTGTCTTACCTGTCTTTGGGGCTTCCGAAAGAGGGAATCTCCAGGAGGTCCTGGCTACAACTCCACCTACGGGATGGTTTGGGGCATTTCCTAGCTTTTAAATTTGTCCTCTTGCTATGAGAATGCCTTGAGGGAAATGCCCTCCCTGCTTGTATTCTGTAAGCCAGAAAGTACCTAGTTTAAACAAATCATGGCATTAAACAATGGTCTGTTTTAATCTTGGCCTGTTTTCTAAATGACCATTGACTGAGCTTGCACAATACACTAAGCCAGTAACAAGACTCTTTGTGTTCATCTTAATCTTAATGGCTCAGAAGGCTGCTTTGACTGGGATAATCTGGGTCAGGGGTGCTGAGCTTCCCCCCCTCTCCGCCCCATTTTTTATTTTTTGCTTTCCTCTCTCACAAAGTCACACTTTTCAAACAAGCTCAAGAACATTTCCATCAAACCCTACCAAGCTCTCCCTTCTCTCAGTCTCACCGTAGCGAGAAGGCCTCCTGCCTGTGTTAGCATAATGAACTTTGATTGAGTCGTTCTTTACTTGGTTATGATGACTGCTCTATTGGTATTATACCGCTATTGACTTCCACTCCTGTCATTTATGGAGCTGATGTCTTAAATGAAATGCCATTCTATCATTTGTAATGTGCTTCGTGAAGACTTTCTTCTAAAATTGCTTAAATAAACCAACCAATAAGAATCTCCCATTCTCGCTAGGAATCGCTTGAAGTTCCCAGTAGGAATTGAGAAAAAAAACCCTGCCTCTGCCATCTTTATCTCATCAGAAGGCAGACTGGGCCTAACATAATTAGAAACCCCACCAATTAGAGGGGGGCAGGGTACCCTTCAGTTAACCACTGGCATACAGTTTGTGACCCTTGTTCACTCTTCCCATTGCCGCTTGTTGTTTGAACCGATAATAATAAATATATAATGATCATTGATGGATTAAGATGCGGATTCATGAATCTCAATTCCTGTCTTTTTCTCTGTGTCTCTGTCTGGCTACAATTCCCACAAGTCACCCAAACTTCACAGATGTTCATTTTATTAATGTTCTCATTTGATAAGCTCCATGTTCCATTTGCCAGGTTGGCACAAATACAGCCACTCTCACTCAGAAAATGAAGCTGTTGCTGCGGCTGCTGTTCTCTGCAGCGAGGGGGCCCCAACGAACAGTTATTGGCACAAATATTTGCATGGCCCCAATTAAACGGGTCCTGCAGCATAAAAGGCCCCAGTCAGCTGCAAACTCAAAGCCAGTTCCAAGAAGAGGCAACCATCTCGGCAGCACAGACACCCAAGGACATCACCCTATTGTGTTGAGTGGTGACCACCCAGCCCTTCAGGAAATAGCTGGATTCCTCTTCTATTTGAAATCCTTTCAAGAAACGTGTTGCAGTAATGCTGCCATTGGGGGAAATTTGTGCTTGACTCAGAAGAGAATCCAGATGGGTAGAAGGAGAGGCCGCCTCTTCAATGGTGAGGGTCCCATTGCTCCACTAGTGAACAATTCCCAGGCTCTTGGTGGCACCAGACTCGGCCTCGCTTTCTTCCATGTGCAAAGCAGGTGTCCCAATACATCCAGAACAGGAAGTTTAGGAGATTCTGTGAAGGAAATGTGCAGCCACTATGACCTAATTTGTATTTCATGGCCTAATTTGATGGTGGCCGTGGTGGTGGTGACACCATAGAATATACAGCACTAAAAAGCCGCCCCCTGCATTAGCTGGCCGAGCCTTTCAGAGACTGATGATGCCCCAATGGAGGAAATAAGGCTTTCCAGAAAAAGTGGCAGGATAAAATCAAGGGGAAGCTGGCATAACAGATACATGATAATTACATTGTTGGCCTCTTTGCGTTGCCTTTGAAGAGCCTAACAGCCATTAACTCCCCACAGAGCCCATTGTTGCAAGGGGCCAGCCAGCCGGCTGAATTTTTCTTCTCCAGCCAGCCTGGGGTTCCCGCTGCCCCCTCTGAGTTTCGCAATGATTTTCTTCCAGCAGATCATGAGCAATCATAATCAGCACTTTAGGCATCCATATCTCTGTGTTGGACAAGGTGGGGAGGCATGAAGAAACAAAGCTGTGTTTAATTTGGGAGTGGACAGTTTTGCCCAGGTTTCCCCTTTCATCCCTTCCCATCCAGAGTTTCTTCTGTCCAGCTCTGCACATCTGCTGGTTTCAGAAATGAAAACCCACATGAAATTTCATAGGTGTCATTTGAATTTCTTCTAATCCACCCATTTTGCAAGCAATGTTGGTTATTACAGAGCCTTTTGTATGCAGGCTTTCCAGGTACGTATTTTTTTGGTAGCCACGGGGCTGATGGCATTGCTTTTTTGTAGGTGAGACGTTTGTGCCTAAACTAAATCATTTTACCCGAATATGTTCCTGTTCTGGCAAGCCACCTTTAGAAAGCCCAAGCTGGGGAAAGCAGAGCCTGCAATTGATGGCAATTGGGCAGGGAGGGGCAACTGACATTCCCTTGAAAAACAGACGGGAGGCTTTTCTTCCCCAGCCTGGTTAATGGCTCTTATTCTGCCTTTCGGCAGGAAGCGCATCAACTTCAGACTGCAAGATGGGGAGGAGGAAGGGCAATGGGGCTGACATTTTCTTTCCCCATAGCCTGATTGGTCAGGGGCTGAAATAGCAGCTGCTGTTGCTAAGCAGCTGTTAATGTCATTCACACCAGGAGCTGTCCTTCACCCCCCAGGTCAGGCAGGTACCAAGCTGAGGCTGCCTGGCGAAAGTGAACTGGAGAGACAAAAGGGGTCTTTTCTCCCCCTTCCTGACCTCTGGAAGAAGAAGAAGAAAAAGAAGAAGAAGAAGAAGGGGGGGGATGCTTTTTGAAAATGCTGGGCTGACCTTTTTTTCCCCCCCATCCACAAGCCAATCTGGGTTTTCTTCTCCTGTGACTTCAGAATCACAGATTCCCCTTTTATCTTTAGGAAAATAGCATTATTTGCCAGCTTAGTCATTCTTCAGCCTTGATCATTTCCAGAACTCCAATTTCTGGGTGGAGAATAGATGCATTTTGTTCCTAATGCATATGCAAATAAGTCTGTGCATGTGAGAAGAGCAAGAAGTTCTGTGGCTTCCCACACGCCACGGCAACTCCCTCTTCTGAATTCATACTAGAAGATTGTAGGCTAAGGTTACTTTCCTCGTATCACTTTAACCCAAGAAGCAACATTTCACAGGGAGAGCAGTTCTGTCCTAGAATAAATAGGCTTGATATATAAGAGAAGGTTCTAGCCAGGCGCTATGCAGAGAATGAGAATGTTTTTGGTACTGGTTGGTTTCCCTGTGTTGGAGAACATCAGATACATGCTTAGCTCCAACTGCATCACTGGAGCATTGAAAGGCAGGTTCAATGTCCCTCAAAATACCCCCCAGGTTCCTCGTTGCCAGGCAGAAGGTCTCCAGATGAAGCAGTGCTGCTCCCAAATCCAGAAAGGTAACCTTCCCTCCCCACAAAGGCACCTGTCTCCCTGGAACTGATCACATCAAAGTTTAGTGAGTTCCTCTGCTCTTCATTTGAGTTGAGGCTGCTGGCTCTCCTTCTATGCTATCAGCAATTGTCTCTGGGATCAAGAAATAATCACCTGGGAAAATCCATTAAAGGTGGCAACAAGCTCTATTGTGGGGTGACTTTTAGGGGTCTCAAGCTAATGATCAGGTTAATGGCAGAATTAGGAAAAGCTTGTTCCTCAAAAACCTTGAGCTAGTGCTATCAAACCCTGGAAAGTGTGGGGTTAACATTTGGCAATCAATCACCCCACTTGTAATTGTCCTCCCGAGGGCCCCCATCCTCTCAGTAGGGGCTCCCAATCCAATGAATACATGATTCAAGGGAAGTAGGGTAACCCGGGTCACCTGTGGGTCACCTGAGATGGTTGGGGCAGAAGAAATAATCTTTGTCCGCCTGGGGCAAATTGGAGTATCTCCACAGCCCACAAAATACTGTTCGTTTTCCAAAGATGGCAGTAGGAAGTGAAGGGTGTTCCCATTTCTGCCTATAAGGCAGCCACTTCCCTTGTCCCTCGATTTAAAAAAAGCTAATTAGCCAGTGTGTTTAAGTGAAGAGATGATAATTATTCCACCCAGATTCTTGAGCAAAATGCCATCACAAGCAAGGTCAAGAATGGTCCAGAGGGCTTGTTCATGATAAAAGCTGCTAAAGGCCCGAAGGACTCAAGGGGCAGTCCGGATGTTAGCAAAGGAATAAGCCAGTGATAAGATCAATTCTTGGCACATGTGAACTCACTTTTTCCCAGATCTAAGGCCAGCATCTTGAGAAGAGTGCCAAAGACAGTTGAACACGAGCAGAATTCCTCTGGTGCCTGATCATCTGACCCCCAAGATTATTTTTGTAGAACTGACAGAGGGAGTCATGTCCAAACCCCCACAGTTCCAGGAGATGCCACAATGGAACACCTGGACTGGGGCTGGTGAAAGTGACGAAATCAAAGGAAAACACTAGCCAACACTGTACCCCTTGCCCCTACTCTTCCTCTCCAGAATGACAGAATTTAGGCTACCCCAGAACCCATTAAACATCTCCATCATCAGGGGAAGAACGCTGGTGTATGGCTGGCTGGGAGTTTGACCACTGCGGTGTCTCTAGATTGAGAAAAGCCATCAGAGATGTTGGATCGTGTTGCAGCGAGGCTGTGAAGAGTGTTGGGGGTTCTCCTTCAATGCGAGCCTTGGTCAAACCACTTCCATGTTCTTCACTGGGTCAGAATGGAGCTTCACTTGAAAATGCTAGATTGGAGCAGGCACCGTCCCACCTGCAGAAATCCTTTTGCTCGAGCGAAGCAGCTCGTCATGTTGGATCATCTCCGCATCAACGCTTGGGTGGCAGGGAGTGAAGCACCACCTCAAGTCCACGTAGAGTGTTTAAACCCTTCAAAGCAGGGGGCCTCATCAAGTTGGATGGCTGCAAATCC
>JANHFM010003089.1:130188-143015 GCA_032468115.1 Grayia smithii
CCCCAGTTACTTTGCTGCTTTTAGGTGCCTCTTGAGCTTCTGCTATGTGTTAATTACTATTGGGATGCGGTAATCAGCTTGTTGGGTTGTCAGCTTGTCAGAGAGCATGTTAATTTCATTTAAGCTTTGTTAATTTCACTCTCTCCGGTAATTTTCACTTTAGTCACCTCCATTCTTGAGGACCTGACAGCAGCAACTGTGTTTAAGAAAGGCAGTCCAGTCTAAAAGGGTGGGGGGCACTGGAGGGACAGCCTTCCCTTGCAAGTGGGTGGAGCCTCCAGGGAGCAACAGCCCTTGATAAATGCAGAAGGGCAGAAGATAGGAAGGCAGGGAAGCAGCAGCAGGTCTCCAAGGCCATGCATTGCCGTCCAGTCCTAAGATATTCACCGTCATCTGATTCTATGTTGATTCCATTTTCTCTTTGCTTAAATTCCATGGGTAACTCGTGTTCAATGAGCAGCTACAAGCCTGCAGAAGAACCCTAGAAGGTGTCCTGATGATTTTGGCAGAGCAAGAATGTTTTACAATAGGTCTCAGCAGCAGCACAGGCTTCCGCTCTTCCTTATCGCTGGGGATGAAGGTGCTTTCTTAAGAGCTCTCTCTCCATCTCTTGATGCCCAAGCAACTCCAAGACCAGAAGAGCCTCAGGACAGCCACAGAAGCGCCCATTCTCCTGTCTCCTAAATAGGTTTCCATATACAAATATTCTCTCCAGTCTAGAGAAGAACCTCATTCAGCAATTCTTCATTCAGAAAGTTTCTTCTTCTATGACCCTGAGTTTGACTGGCTCCAAGCAATATCATGTTACTGTGGTTTGTAGCTACACAGGGGAGGTGAAGAAGTTTCCAGAAAGATCCTCCAGAATGATCTATATTTTAACTTTTTGCAACCTCTCCCCAGTTACGTAGAGTTAGGCCATATAGAGTTTGCTGTTCTAAATGTTACGAGAGCTCTAATCCCTCCTTGGCCTGTCCTGGGATAAGCCTTCAGCTCCATGCCTGTATCTGGGGTGAGCTCCCGTTACTTGCCCCAGCTTCTGACAACCTAGTAGTTTGAAAGCACGTAAAAATGCAAGTAGAAAAATAGGGACCACCTTTGATGGGAAGGTAACAGCGTTCAATGCACCTTTGGCATTTAGTCATGCTGGCCACATGACCACGGAGACATCTTCGGACAGCGCTGGCTGTTCGGCTTTGAAACAGAGATGAGCACCGCCCCCTAGAGTCGGGAGCGACTAGCACGTATGTGCAAGGGGAACCTTTACCTTTACCTTATATGCCTGTAGTTCCTTATGTACCAGAGGAATCAGCCTGCAGCCTGGAGTCCAAAACCAAGTACCGGAATCAGATCAACCATCGCCATGAGTTGTGCTATCACCTCCTCCATCCTCAGAGGCTACCTGAATGTGCCTCTGCCAGCCAGCCAGCCAACTGGCCATCCTTGAAATCCTCAGCCAGGCTGCCCTGGTCAAGAGACCAAAGCCAGGGGCTTCCTCTGGCCTGGCTGCCATCAAGCAGAGCTTCCCCAGGAGCCCAGGCAATGGATGAAGTTACCCAGAGAGTATTGATTTTTGCTTTACTTCTCATTTGTTAAAATGGTTCAGATAGAGATTAACTTTCTTTGCTGGACATTTATTGTTTCGCCTGCCCTGAGATGGGAGTAGAAAAACACTCTGATAAATGAAGAAAGAGATTTGTCTGGCTTGGACTCCACTGGCATCTTCTGGAATGCTAAAGCAGTGCGGGAGCCAGTAAGCAAGGGGGCTACACAGAGGGAGGCAAAAACGGCCCCCCTCCCTTCAGGAGAACAGCAGGGGTGGCTTCCAAACAACCTTGAATTATAACACCCATCATCCCTAGTCTGCACATCTCATCCTCCTCTCCAGCAAGAAACATGGTCTTTGTAGCTCTTCCGAGCTATGTAGCATGTGGGCCTCCTCTGGATCTCAGGCGGGGGTTTGTTCCAGAGGGCAGGTGATGGCTACAGAGAAGGCACAATCCTCATTTTCACCATGGAGTTAAGGAAGGACCCATCTTGGCTGGAGGTGAGCTCTGTTGCGGGAAATTAGCCTTGTCTGCTCAAAAGAGGCAAGAAAGCAGCGGATCAGACAGGGAGAAGAGAAGGGCACTTGTATAAACCACCACCACAATCTCCTCAGCTCTGAAGAGATTATCCTTGGATAAATAAAAAAGATCACAGTTAGACAGATGATTGATCTATTGCATGTTTATTAGATTCCTATCAGGCCTTTCCTTCAGGAGCTGAAGGCAGCTCCTCCTTTTATCCCCATAATAAGATCCCCATGTGATGGATTGGGCTCTTTTTCAGTCATCCAGGAAGCTTCCCCAGTCCTCATTCAACACAGTAGCCACTTTATCATAGTGATAAAGAATTGGATCTTTTATTATTTTGGTTCATTTGAAGTTAGATTCAACTGCAGCTCTTTGAGATCAAGGCTTCTTGGCTATTCTGGACCGATCCCTGGGATTGATCCAGGCTAAAGAGTAACAGGCAGGAATTTCTTGGCTTCTCTTTCAGGATGGTTCCAAAAAGACCATTCAGAGTTTTGCCCCTGCAAACAGCTGAAGGGCTAAATTTATGGCCCATTGTATCTGCAGCTGTTCCTCCCCTAAGGTTGGACTTTCTCTCCAGCTGTGTTCCTTCCTCTGAAGTCATCCTGATCACCAAGGCTTTCAGAACCGTCAACAAATAGATGGCTTCCCCAAGATTTCATTGATTGCAAAAGCAGCAGACACGAAAGTGCAGGAAAACAGGACCACAGTCCCCACTCCGCAAGAGTTCGTGCATCCGAGTCAAATCATTAGTATCATAATATCATTTCCACAACGTCCTGAAAGTCACTTGTGGAGAAAAGAGCTGTAGCTAATTGATTTGAGCTGCATCTGCCAAGCCACAAGAGCCAGACAGTGTGTCTGATGCATCACAGCCAGGAAAAGAGGAATTACTTTTGACACTGGGCGTGTACCCCTGACAAAAGCTGCGTTCGAGCCACTCTTCTCCTTATGTGTTCTCCATAAATGAAAGGCGGGAGAAGAGGGATGCAACAGAGAACCAGAGAAAGGTGGCTACAAGCACTCCATAGGTTCGGCCCTTTCCGAAGATCACCTGCACCCAAGCTTTGCTGGTGGTGGTGGTGGTGGCCTTTAAATAAAAGGTAGGATAAAAAGAGACATCTGACTTTCCAGGGACAGTGCTGACAAATGATCCCTCTGCACTCCCAAGAGCCAGATTCACCTGGATCTATAACCTCATCACTTGCTCATCGCGAAGATGGTGGAATGGTAGAACTGGAGGGGGACACAGGTGATCAAGCCACTCTCTAACTGATTTGGGCCCCAGAGAAAGTCCCCCCCCCAGCCCCTCGGCTGGCTGCCATTGAATGCTAGAAAACTCACCAGGGAAGGGATGTGGTTCTGCTGCATAGCCAACCCCTTTCAGCACTCCAACGTGAAGTCCTGCTGGAATATTTTTCCCCATCTCACAGCTTGTTTTTATTTTGCTTTTATAATATGTCAGTTTATACATTAATACCGTCTGCCACATTTCCCTCATTTTCTATTTAGGGCACTTCTTGCTGCTTCAATGTCTTGCCGTGTGTATTTGTGCAGTAACTAAATTAACAATGTTTTTCCTGGTGCTTCTCTACCCTCAAAATGCCTTTTATCTTCCCAAGAGGCAGCATCCCTAAGGAACACCTTGTCCGCCTTCCTGTCCTGCATGACCTCCTCTCCTCTCTAACAAGGCTTTCCAGAACAGGGGTCTCCAACCTTGGCAAATTTAAGACTTGTGGACTTCTGGAATTGAAGTCCACAAGTCTTAAAGTTGCCAAGTTGGAGATCCCCTATCTAAAACACAGGTGGTGCCATGCAAGGTTGGTCTCAGGAGCCCCTCACCTGGGTGCTCAGGTGGGCCTACCTTGCAAGATGCTGGATGAGGGAGAGGCTTGGTTCAACAAGGCCAAGGCGCACCTGGCTCTTTCTTGGCCTAAGAGAGCACCGCACAATGTTTGAAGGAATGCAAAAGAGAAACATCTCCAAGTACATACAGAGCGTCTTTCCCTCACCCAGTGAGTAATTGCTTTGTCTTGTTTTATTAAGCTTTTCCAATTGAAGTTAAAATTAGGTAGAATATTAAGTTCTACACAGAACTGTGCCATATTGAGGGGGAGGGGAGGATCTGGCTGCTTTTATAAAGCCATTTCAGAGTGTGTGAGATTAAAGACCTACTAATCCTTCCCAAATTCCTTCTGGAATTCTAGGTCAAGAGAGCACTTTCTAAAGCGAGTTGGGACACAACGTGTCTTTCTTGATCAAGGGATGTGCCATGTCCTGGCTCCAGCCCTTCCTCCAGCCCTTCCAACCTGCTACACTGCTTTGGGTTGCTAACATTGACAGGCTCCATGGTGTATATGTGTGTGTTGTTCAAGGGGCCCCTCCCCCAAAGCTCTTAACCATTCATGAGCTCAGAAGTGCCTTCTTCCCAGCCCATCATTTGCTGGCAACTTGCCTCCCAGGGACACAATGAATTGTTTTGACCTGCTCATCCTGCAAAGCACAGGTCACACAAGAGAAATTGATACCGAACCAGCTCTGCAAGAATCTTTCGGTAACTATAAATTTTGTTGGCGTCAGGAGCAGAACTCTTCGTGGTGGGGTTAGGGGAGGGCACCTTTTGGCTACAGATAAGCTCTTAGAGAAGATTGATGGGAAAGGACCTCATCTGCTCACAAGAGGAGGGGGGAAATAGCAGATGGGACAGAAAGAAAACAAGGCCATTTGTGTAAACACCCCACCCCCATCTGAGGATATTATCCCTGGGCTGCTCCAGAGGCAATTCCAAGGAAGAGAGCTTGAGAGGACTGGAGGCAGGGATGACTGGAAACTGATGGGCACCTCAACGGGCTCCTCCCCCACCTTCTCTCTCTTCTCTAAAGTTACCCTGACAGTTTTGCCATTTTAAAGGAAGATGTTGGTGAGACAGATTTCCATTTTTCTTTAAACAATGTCAGGCCAAAACCTTATCCTTTCATTTGTGTGTCAAGGTGGCAGCCAACTGATTGGCAAGTGTCAATCTTATGAACGAAGTATTCCGCCTGCATTAAGGCTGGCGGGGAAGGGGGAATTTGGCCTTCATCTGCACTTGAAATGCCCAATCATCTCATCTGGTGTCAAAGAGGTAAAGGTGTCGTTTGATGGTGTGAACATTTGTATAAATCCAGATAAATCCTCACATCCCAACATGACCCTCAGAACCTCACGGAGGACTGAGATGACTTTGACATAACTTTGATCAGCCTTCTGGCTGGGGATTTTGGAAGCTCTTCTCCAACGCATCCGGAAGTCCCAGAATTAAGGAAGGCCGTTCTCCATTCAGCCCTCCCCAAGGGCAATGAGGGAGGGTGAAGAAGGCCTGGCAGGGCCGAGCAGAAAGCTTGCATCAGGAATAGGATGAGAAACAGGGAGGGGAAGCTCTAGGAGAAAGGTGGCTGGGTTGATTTATTCAATAATGCAAGCCAACTTCAGGTCAATGTCTTTCTCTCTTTTTTATTTTCTGGCACATAAAACATCGCCAAAGAATATTAATGAGATGTGTGCTTTAGGCTGGCCTTTACATTATCCAAAGTGGGTTTAAGCTTTGCACTCCAAGACAACACTCTGTTTTTCTTCTTTTGGCCTGCAAGTTGCTGCCATGTCCAGGGCAAGGGGGGCTTGCTATGAACCTGGCCCCCACCTCCAACAGGCCCTTCACAACCAGGGCAGCCCTGCCCAGAAATCTCTGCCCCACTGCAGAGCAACTGGCTGACTTGCAAATGTCCTGAAGGGTATTTTGGGGAGGCTGGGGGTTCCCTGAGAAGAGGCACACAGTCCAATGGCAGAGGACCTGCTTTGGGGGCACACAGTCCAAGGTCTGTTCCTTGGCATTTCCCTAATTATGCCAGGGCTTCCAGGCTAACTTGCTGGGGCTGGGTGTGACAGTCCACACTTCCTGGCTACCATGACCTCCATTAGGCCCAACATTCCTGGCTTTTGCAGCTGGCTGGATGATGATGGGAAGCCACTGCTGCCTGCAGGCCAAGGGAGCTGTTCAGCCGGACAGGTTTGTTCCAACATTCGGCCCCAGTTAGCAATTTGATGCATTTCCTTCTAGCTGCCTCTTCCTGTCTTCAAAAGCCTCTCGACCCACACACAGACACACAGACACACGCACACACCTGCACACACTAAATGGGGCAGAGTGAACAGGGGAGAGAGCATTAATTATTTCCAGAGTGGCTGCTGCCTGCAGCCCCAAAGACGATATTCAAGAGGCCTGAAAGGAGAAAAGCCCAGCAAGAGCATCTCCGGCTCCTTCCCTGCGCTGGGCACTGTGGCTTCTCCTCCTCCTCCTCCTCCTTCGCTTCAGGAGAGGCGGAGGCTGTTCTCAGGACAATCCGTCCGCAGTCCATTCTTTCCCTGCCTCTGCCAGCCAGGAGCTTTTTAAACGAGACAAAACCCCATTCAAGCCACCGGAGCAGCCTGAGATTGAGACAACAAAGAGAAACTGTCTCGTCCTCTGTCTGATCAATCTTGTCAAAACACAATCATTTAATTCCTTATAAATAAAAAGAAGATATGATTTAGAATGTCATCCTTTGGGTCTCCATGCTGGATTCCCATAAATCAATCACTCCAGGTAAACTGCTGTTATTTAGAAGCAGTTTGACAGCAGACAAGTTAAAAACATAATTTTAAATGTATGCACCGCATGCTGTTGTGATATATCGCATGTTGTTGAACACAGCCAATTTCTTTGCATTGCTGATAGCTGCTTCTTTTACATAGATTCTGCCAGACACACCACATTGCCGAGAAGCCTCAGCTCAGACAGGAGGGCTGCAGGGGACACAGGGAGTCCAGCAAACCCAGCAGCCGCCTGATCTGGGGGGAGGGGGAGATGCAGACAATCCCACCTTGGAAGACCCTTCCCCCCAAAGTGAACTGGACATTCACTTTGGGCCCCGCTCTCCTGCACCTGATGTCGGGGGTGAGTTAAAAAGAGCGTCTGTTCACAGGTCTTTTGAGTTAAAATCTTCTTTAAGGCTGCTGAGGAAGTTACCGGAGGCAATTATTACAAACAATAAAATAGCACAAAAGTGGAAGAAGATCTCTTAATCGGGGGTGGACAGCACCAGGTTGCCAAAAGCAACTGGAGGAAGCCTCCACCTTCAGGGCTGTGGTCAAATTTTAAGTCAGACAACAGGAGAAGTGCTGAGAGTCACATCCTGCCTTCCACATGCAACTCCTCAGTGCAGTCAATGCTCCAAGTTCAGATGGGGCCCAGTTTGGCTGAAGCCTGTGTAGGAGATTTGGGGCAAAGCAAAATGTTTCGTTCTGCTTGAGAGAATTGCTAATGATGTTCAGTCGGACTAGAAGACTCTACATTCCTTTCCGACTCTGTTGTTCTCTTATTCTGTTAGGTTCCCTCTTTTACCATAACTCTCCTAACAAGGGGAAAGTTGCAGCTGTGTTGCAAGGAGTTTCGAGGCAGGATGAGCGGGGGGGATAATGGGAACACTCCCATCCTTAAAAGGTTTGGTAAGATTATGTCATCTTGAAGGAAAGCTCACAAGTGTCCTGGGAGAAGGATGTGTCACCTGGACCTTGGGACCCAGAAGGGCTCCCAAACAACCAGAAGCCCCTCGAAGGGGTCACTTCTCAGACTGAGGAAGTCCACCCACAAGAGGGCCAACTTTCCAAGAATGAAGCAAGCCAAGTTGATGTGGCTGACAACGCAGAGGACTGGCCGGGATCTGAACGCCTTCTGAAGATGCTTGTATTTAAAACAATTTGTTAGGAGCCATGATTTACTGCCAAGGTGGAAAATGGGCCAGCGTATTGATTCTCGTCCTTTTTTTTTCTCTTGCAAATGAATGTAATGTTTTATGGGATGTCAGAATAAGAGCGGCAGCCACTTCATCAATGTCAAGTGTTAAAAATGATTGGCTATTGTGATGTAGGAGATTAAATATGAAAGTTTGATGGGTATATAAAACTGAAAAGGTGATGATCAAAAGAGCTTTTATGCCTAATTTGCTGCCTTTCTGAGGAAGCCCATTGGCTCAGCCACGGTGGGTCTGCTGCTACTGCTGCCCCCGCAGCTTCATCAACCTCCCTCCCGTTTCCCCAGCCCACCCCCTCATTTCTCTCCCCACAAGAATGCTCCTCTTCAGGTGGGGGCTCCAGATGCACACCAAGAGTTGATCACATGCTCTTTCCTTTAGTTGGCATGGCTGCTCTGGCTTGCTGGCTCTGCTTGGATTCCCCCCAAAGGGAATCAGACCTGCATTGGGCATCTCTCAGCTGATTAGACCAACTTCTCGGTGGGTCCAAGACCTTCCTGCCTTTGCCAGTGGTGCTCTCAGGTGGGGAAAGGAGAGAGTCACAGTGCCCAGAACTGCCCTGGCTGGGCATCACCCGGTCCCATTAGTTTTTCCGCTTCTTTGGGATCCCTCCATTCATCGGTTCTCGGCCAATGGCTCAACGACCTTTTAATAGTTTGCAATGTGGTTGAGGAGGAGACCATCGGAAGCAAAGTTTGAGTTGGGCTGAACTTCCGGAACAAACCAGAGCTTGCAAGGATCTCCTTGAAAGCTCATTAAAACAGACCTCCATGGCAAGTCATTCTAGAAGCTGGATAGACAAGCTGGGCCGGCAAAGGCCTGAAACCATCTTCAG
Organism: Grayia smithii; assembly: GCA_032468115.1. Lineage (NCBI taxonomy): Eukaryota > Metazoa > Chordata > Lepidosauria > Squamata > Grayiidae > Grayia > Grayia smithii. Next base: position 138,924 of record JANHFM010003089.1, read on the forward strand.
ATCAAACCTGCCACCATCTGTGCAGGGCCAGCCTGCTGTTGACAGGACACACTTCAGTAATGCTGCCATCCAGGGCAACCATCAAAGAGGCTGTCTTTGGTTGAAGGTAGATTTTAAATTCTGATTTGGGGATGAATGACAGCTCTCCAGGCTGGAAGTGAAGTGTGATTCTTGCCTTCTCAACTTTCCAGTTGTGGAAAAACACAACCGCCCTCCCCCCCGTGAAAACAGATTTGGCACCAACGCCTCATCTATAGATAGAAGTTAAATCCCCAAAGGCCTGCTTTGTGGCAGCCTCCTACTGAGAGAGGTATTGGGTTGGTCCTATTCGGTTTCTCCCAGGGGAACCAATGTTTGCTTCATTTCCTCTACTTGGAATAAGAGAAGGGGGAAAAAAACAAATCAAAACTTGAAAAACGTGTGTTATCCTTTTTAGCAGATATAATAAATTCCACACATGCTTTATTGCTGGGTTACACTAAAAAAAAACCCAGCACCAGGGCATAGTCTAATTATTTTCGTTTTAATTGTTGCAAGGAAAAGTTAAAAAAAAATACACAGGCAGGACAAATGTTCTTTTAATTAGCTGAGGACTTTATTAGCTGGCACTAATTAAAGTATTCCTTCAAGTCTGAAAAATGTCCAGATTTATCCCATCCAGCATCTAACTGATTCTTAAGTAATTTATCAAAAGAGGAAGTTGGTTTTAAGCATTTATGTACCCCTCTCTTTCCTTCTCCTTCTTCATTCCAAACATCTCTCCATGTTTCTCCAAAGGAGAAGAGACTCAGAGAGACACTGGTCTCTCTTCAAGGTTACTCGCCCGCCAACCAACCCAGAAAAAGACTATCGGGGTGATTTCACTTGCCCTTCCAAGCCAAGCTATCTGTCTCCTGCAGCCCCTATTGGAAGGTTCACAATTCAAGTTTTGCTTTTGCACAGACAAGTGGATATATAATGGTACTCACACACACAAACAAACACACACACACGATTCCAAACTTACTTACTTACTCTCCCTCCCTCCCTCCCTCCCTCTCCCTTTCCTTTCCTTTCCTTTCCTGGTTATTTACAAAAAGATGGCCCCATGCAGCACAGATCTTGCAGCCACATCATGTACAGATCCTAAACATCTGGAGTTACTGCCAACCTTTGATCCCAAAGACTTGAGGCTTCCCAACAGGCAGCAACTCAATGGAAGAATTTCTTTCTTCTGACCTCTGGCCCCAGGAGAGAAAAATGCAGATTCTCTCTCAGCTGCTAAAAGTCCTCAAGGCCTCAAAGGAAAGGAGGTCTCCGATCCTGGTTATCAGGTCACATGAGTTCAGCCTGATCCAGGTCTTTGCAACCTAGATTCACAGTTGTGATCTATTTATACCCCTCTTTCTGGTGGAAGAAAGGACCCCCTTGAACCACAAAAGAGAAAAAAAAGTGTTTATGACATGAATTCTAATATGAAGGATTAGAGAGAGAGAGCCAAGACTAACCCAAGGGAGCATTTGCACCTGGAATGTTGCCTCTCTTTTTCCCTGAAATTAAAGTTCCACCCTTTAATAATGGGATTGTAACTATGTGTTCAACTGGCAAGTGTGCCCAAGTGCCAAGCCTGTGGTTGGTCCAGACATTTGAAGACAGGAAGATGGATTGGAGCTGAGTCTTCTGAAGGGCTGCAGAGCCCAAAGAGATGGAAATCCTGCCTCTGGGGTGGTCGCAGACAGACACAGATGGCCCATGGAGTCGGCGCTAGGCAAGTCAGCCTCCCCACACCCAGCTGGTGGTGAGCCAGCCTGACTGCCCAGAGTGAGGCAGCCCCTTCTTGCCTTCCTTAAGTTGCCAGCAATTGCAGCCAGGTGGGCTTTCCAGGAGGGAAAACGGGTGCAATAGATCATCGGAACATCACAGATGCCCCGCGTGTCTGAGAGGCATCCGTCCTCCTGGTTGGCACCGCTTTGAGATTTTATCCATGGATGAAACTTGGTGCTTCTCCCTTCACTTCTCATTACTAGGAGTTGAGCCGGATTCTGACGGCTGTCGTGCCTGAGAGGTTAGCAAAGGAGAGAGGCTGACAGCTATGCTAATACTCTGCTCTTTAGGAGGTGAGGATGACATGGAAGGTCCTGCTTCAAGAGGCAGGCTGGATGTTGGAGTAATTTAATGAAGTGTTACATGGATCCTGACCTTTGTAAGGGAGGTGGGCAGCTGGGTGGGTGGGTGAGACTGTTCTGGTAGTTAACCTTGACATCTGAATGGTGCTGCAAGTTGTTGAGCAGCCTGGCCAAGCAGCCCCAGGCAGCCCAGGTTGTGTGTGTTCAGGTGACACGGGATCCTTTGCATGAGCTGAAGCTCATGTTATAACTCTTCTTGTCCGACGGATGGAGGAGCCGCTGCCCATAAAGGGGCAAGATGGAAAAAATGTGTCAAAGCACAACCAAGATGCAATGTGAGATCAGCCACCAGCCCCCTTCAGGTCAAGGCGACTTATATAAAACCGTTTTATGCATCAATAGGAAGATTGTTACAAAGATTTGTTACAAAGCAGACGTCCACATACCAAAGCAGCAAAGAAACAAGGGAAACAAAATTTCCAAGAAAGTCAAATTCCTAGGTTACAAGACAGGAACTAAGGGGTACCGATTTATAGACAATAATAATCAGATAGTAATATCCAGGTCGGCCGAATTTCATGAACATAGCAACTGGTCCAAAATACATGCCAATGAGACCATGACAACATCCAAACAAGCAAATCAATCAACCCAGACAGAGGCCGAAGAAACCAACGAGTGGGGACACGATCACCACAACACAGAGGCCACAGAGAATGCAGACCCCAAACCCATGAGGCCCATCAGAAGCAACAGAAACAAAAGGCCCAACAAATATCAGGACTATATCATGACTATAAATGCCAATAACACTCCACAGAACTACAACGACATACTAAAGCTTCCAACAGGTGAACAAGAAAAATGGAAGGAAGCCAAGGAGAAAGAGATGGCAAGTCTCCGAGATCTGCAAGTTTATAATCCCACCAAAGCCCCAGATGACAAAAAGATTATAGGTACTAGGTGGGTCTTTAAAACAAAGCAACTAGAGAACAATCAAACATTATACAAAGCCAGACTGGTGGCTCAGGGCTTCACCCAAAAATACCCAGACGACTACACTGATACGTATTCACCTACGGTCAGAGCGGAAAGCGTGAAAAGCGCATTGGTGATAGCATCCCTACTAGGCTTAGATGTTTTTCAGTTCAACGTGCAAACAGCATACTTGCACGCGCCACTAGATAAAGACATTTACGTTAAGGCCCCACCTGGAATCGATAATGAAGGGTACAGCACGTGGCAACTCCACAAAAGCCTTTACGGCCTCAAACAGTCAGGAAAAAGATGGTATGACTGTCTAGCTGAAACCCTCAAAGCCATCAATTTTGAAGCCACAGACGCAGATAAATGCGTATTCATAAGAAAGGACAATGACTCAATGGAGATAGTACTCGTCTACGTGGACGATATTTTATATATAGGAAAGTATCAAGACAGACGCAGCAAATTCGCTTCTGACCTTAGCACACACTTTTCTCTGAAATCCTTAGGGAGAGTGGATAAATATTTAGGAGTGCAAATCACACAAACTGAGAAGGGGTTTAGAATGAACCAACAAGAAAAGATCCAGGAGCTACTAGAGAGATGTAATATGGTGGATGCGAAGCCTACAGAAACCCCAATGCTAACTGACTTCTTAAAATACGCGCATGGGGAAGAACAACCTTTTTGTGATAATCACCTCTACAGGTCAACTATAGGTTCACTTTTATATATAGCTAACTGGACCAGGCCTGACATTGCACTGTCAGTTAATCTGCTGTCGAGGCATGTGAACCAGCCCACACAATACCACTGGGAGGCCATAAAAAAACTTCTCAGGTACCTCAAATTTAGTATCAATCTATCTTTGTGTTTGGAACCTAATAATAATCAGGCACCAGAAATTGTTTGCTATGCCGATGCGGACTGGGCTGGGGACGTAAAAACTAGAAAAAGTACATCCGGATATATACTTTTCTTAAATAATTGCCCCATACACTGG
>JANHFM010003089.1:143115-156082 GCA_032468115.1 Grayia smithii
TGCACAGGTTCATTCTGGGCTTTTTGTATGTACCTGCAATACAAGCAGAGCATCATTAATGCCATGCAAGCTCTTACTGAATATAATAAACCTTTTTTAAAATACCATCGTATTTGAGAGTTATTGGGCCTAGTCCTTGATCTCTACAAAGATTTCCAAAAGATAAGAGAAGCCACTTTTGGGAGCCCTTGTCCTGAAAACCCCTAAGGGGGCCTCTGGCTCAGAAATCATTGCATCCAAATGCAGAAATGACAAAAACTGATTTGGTTTTAGCTATGCATTCAGTTCTAGTCCATATTAAAATTCAGTATGACAAAACTTGTTTTCCTACCTGATGAAATAAAAATATGTACTGGCCTCTTCAAGATGCTTGCAGGAGGAAGAAAAGGTGGAAATGTAACATAAAATCAAGGGAATGAGACATCCAACTGACACACAAACACACACGCACCAATAATTCACCGCAAAAGCCAAGGATCCCCCTGGCAGGAATGCACAATTCTTTCCCTTTGTTTTGGATAAGAGGCCTGAGCCGCTCCCGCCTGCTGCAGAAGGGAGGAAGCCCCATGGAGTTCATCCTTCCTGCTCTCGGCTGGGAAGGGCTGGGCCGCTTCATCAGAGCTGCTCTTGAAAGCTTCTGGGGCAGGCAAAGGACCCACCTGGGCATCCCCTCTCAAGAAACAAAGAGACGCAATGCTTTGTGTTGAGCAGAGATGGCAAGATCAATGCCACCCTGCTCTGCCAATTATTTTAAGACCCACCGAGAACATGGAAAGGGTCTGGAGCAGGTTTGGGCTACTGTGCTAGTTTTTACGCTCCAAAATTAAATAGCTGACAGCATCTTTCTTTGAGCAATTCAGTGCCAGCCGCAATTTGTCACCTTGAAGGGCTTTATAGAGAAAGAACAAAAAAGGGAGCTATTTCCTCCCTTGTGTCTTCTTGTGTGCTGAGCTGGCTATTGAAGAGCCAAAGAGCTCAGCATTCCCATTCACCTGGTGTGCATCTTCCTTCCTATTTCATGTATTATTATCTTACAAAGTACTCAGAAGTGTTGCCAGCTGGTGAAGCAGGCAGACAAATAAGCTGAGCTCCTGACTTGACATGGTTCTGGTTTTGTCACTTAACATCGTTAAAAACTGCTGGTCTCAACTTTGTGGAGCTGGAGAACGCTTCCCATGTACCACATTCTTGTCCTCGACTGGCCATGTTCTTCACAATAAAGAGGTTATTTTTTTATGTCAGAGAATCTGGCACCTCTAAAGCATTTGTTGTTCATCCATCATTGCTGATGAAGACGTCAACATCCTGAGTCATGTTGGAACTAAATGCGATGTGTCCAAAAACGGCTGATCAGGCCAATTCAGGGCAGGGAAAGCCCTGGCACACCTTGGGCAAAATGTGGAGACTTCCACAGCTCATGTTTATGTTGTGCTTCTGCAGGACACCTTACTTGGTAGGCTTTACAGCTCTTAATGTGTCTTTGAAGCATTTCCTCTGCCCCCCATGCAAGCAGTTTCCCCAAAAGGAGCTCTTTGGGTCTGTCCTACAGATGTTGGGGCCTGCCCAGTTGGCTGTGCTCTCATCATTCCTGAGTGGACGGATGGCCGACTTGCTCTAGAGAGAAGCTGGTATTTTATCTAGCCATCGGTCACCTAATATTCTGCGAAGACAATTCATGTGGAAATGGTTAAGCTGCCTTGTGTGCCACATTTCACAGGCACGGAGAAGGGCCGTGAGTCCCAGAGACCTTCAGTTGTGCTGCTGCACCAATCCCTCAATGTTCCCACACAGGGAAGGGCAGTCTACCGAAAGCCACACTTGCACCTGACTTCCATATCGATGGTCACTGTTTGGAAGACGGTGCTGCTAAAGCAACTGGACAGATCCACTGCCTGTATTTCTGCTTTTTGGTAGTGATTTTGGGCCCTGTGTACGACGCACGATGCATGAGGAGCAGGGATGCATGAAAAAAAGTTTTTAAAAGTTTTTTAAAAGTAGAAAGTAAAGTATTTAGAACATTTAAAATCTCAACTGATGAGCCCATGAATCTGTATTCATTGACGCCAAGATCCCAGTGTCAAACTGCATTCTTTCTCCCTCGCTTTCTCCAAATAAAAAGTCAAAAGGGAGAGAGAATTGCATATTTTTAAACTCATTTAAAAGTCGAAAGAAGCCAAACTGTCAATTCCCTAAGTAATTTATTAGCATCTGCTCACACTTCCCCAGTGTGTTATGTGCTAATGCCAGAGTTAGACAGTACATGCAATTCTTCAAGCATGTACCAGTTTAATAGAAAATAAAGTGGTGGTTGATTTGGTTCATTGTTATTTACTACATAAAAATCAGACTCTGCACAGGCATTGGAATAAATGTGTTGTGGCAGCCTCCAGTAATCTATCTTGGAAGGGAGCCTCCCATTCCTAGAAGCCCGGAGAATCTGCTCCAGCATCCACTGGAACCACTGTGGCAGCCTTTTGGGGGACAGGGAGCCATTGCTGAGAGATGGGGTGCTGAGGTTTCTGTGGGGGCCCCAGATTCTCCGCCTCTCACCCCATTAGTATGAGCAAAAGGCACTCACAGGTTTGCTTTAAAATAGGGGGTTCCCATCACCCAGGCATGAAGCAAAATATGCCCCTTTCCAGAAATGGTCCCAGACAAAGCAAACATCATCGCTGCTGTTTCAGGTACCCAAGAAGAGGAATGTTCTCCCTGCTCACAGACATGCAGGGAACAATCTCTCATGAAGTTGGTGACAAAGGAAAAAGGATGTCCTATTGAAAGGAAGAGAAAAACAGACTTGTTTTTATTCATGAATCCAAGAAAAGAGCAGCTTCAGAATCTGAGGCAGTTGGACTGTTGAGAGAGCTTTGCAGTCAATTCCCGACCACCCAGATCAAAGCAGAAGAAAAGCTTCTGTGAGAATCAGGGGCTCCCTGGTGAGAAAGAAGGCTCTGAGCCTGGACCCAGAAAGTGATCTTGGTCTGTTTCGATGCCCAGTGTGGTTGTCTTCATCAGAAGTCCACCCATGCTGACTTTGGAAGGTCAGCTGCTCCACAAGACAGCCGCAGTGGGACCTTCCCGAATCACCTGAATGGTTTCGCCCCGTGGTGGCTGATGGGTGGCCCTGGCCTCTTCTGTCAGGAGAAACAAAGAGGCCCAAGTCACCACAAGCCCTGATTGTTCTTCCATCTTGCCTGATAGCATTTTTGACAGCTCGGTGAAAGAGCGTAATTATTATTTTTCCCCTTAATCGTAATAAAAAGGGGGGATTGCAAGGGCCTTCTTTTTATGTTCAGTGCTTTTTAATTAGGCTTCTATAAAACAGTTCTAAGTGTGAAGCGTGCAGCCGTTGCTCTCCGGATAGCTAACCCTTTAGACTTACACTCTGAGTAGGAAATGATTGTCTTCCCTATTCCCTCCCGCCTTCTTCTTTTTAAAAAAAAAATCTTTTCTACCAGACAAGAATTGCAGCGTGAGAGATAAATCAAAGCCAGCAAGTGTTTTTCTCTGAGCAAGAAAACTGGCTGAGGGTCCATGGAGTCGGATCCCAGTTTTCATGCAAATCAAGGTGGCTTCCATGAGGAGATATCCAGGGAATCTCAGCCTCTGCAAACACTGATAGAACCAAGTTGAAGCTCACATCCCCGAAGAAGACCTGCGCTGTGGGTCAACTTTTACCGTTCTCAGATATTTCTCTAAGTGGCTTTCAGCTGGAGAAGATATTTTAACATGAAAAAACAAAGCTCAGATATCTCAGAGAGTGATCTTTATGCAGGCAACAGATGGATATTTTCTCTACCAACGGGCTGATTTGACAGACAGCGTACAGGAGAGAAATTTGATAAATCAAAGAAACGTTAAAGGAAATCAAGATTTCAAATTAATATGGGAATAGGAAGAGCGAAGACTTGTAAAACACAGGATGGAAATCAATGGACTGACTTGCATCCTTCTCCAGCCGTCTTCCCAGTTCGAAGCTTGTCGGGGCTGACCTGTAACACAAAACAGGAGTCCTTTAATCCTGCGTCTTCTGCTGATGCCATTGCTCTTGGCTGTGGCCTAAGTGCAGGTAGATCCTTCAGAAGCAGCTTCCCCCAAACTCAAAGGCCCAAAGCCCAATTGGGTGTTTTCTGTTGGTTTGAGTTTCCACAATTAGAACTTTCCCAAGTATGCATTTGAACGCCCCTGAAAGTGGTTGCCATGAGGCACCCCAATGGAAGCTTCTTCTACTTCAGATCTGGAAAAGGGCTGTGATTTTGCAAGATATCCCTTCCTAAAGGGAGAAAAATCTGCTTCCTCTAGAGCATCAGGCATACCTTCATTTATTTTACTTTAGGTTTTTCTTATCTTGCTTTTCCACATCTCTCAAACCAATTTACATAACTGCACAAAATGTCAAACAACCTGATAAAGGGTGACCTGCAGCTGAGACTATATGAGGTGCCAAGCCCTGTTGTTGACTACCAAACAATCCTAGGAATTCTTTGCACATCCTGACTATGCCGGGTGGGTCTGCAAAAGATTGGAGGGGTCTTGCATTTCATCAAGCTGGTTGTGCCTGCAGTCCACAGGGTGGTAGCAGCACCTCCCGTGTCCACCAAGGCAAAAGCTGCAGAGGACCCCTTTGGACAAAGGAGGGTCTGACAGGGGCACAACCAGCTGGGAAGGGGGGAAAGCATCTCTGCAAATGGCGGGGGCCGGCAGAAGCAGCCCCTCGTCCGGCAGAATTGCACGGAAGTGTCTCACTATCTGTAGTTGTCATCCTTCACTCTGACTAGCACTTAGGAGAGCGCGACCCCTTTCAGCAGCTCTGTGCAGGCAATCAGCCCCACATATCGGTCACCACTGTTTGCTCGCTGCTTCTCCAGGTTATTACAGGGATGTGTTTGAAGAAGAGGATTATATAATAGAGAAATGGCAGAAAAGGAGGGACGTGGCTGTCGGGGCTGCCCAGGGAGGGGCTGAGAGCACAATCACCGTGTAGAAATCCAGCCTTACGATGAGATCCCCCCCCCACAGGCTGAGAAGGACAGAACAGTGCTCACACGGTGCGCATGGGTCTTGTTTCCAAAGCACATGGGGAGGTGAGTGCACAGAAAGTCTTAGAAGAGACATACCTGTCAGAGCCACTTTTGCCCCTGCTGCTCCAGTGGCCCTCCTGGGCTCCAAGATGCAGCTGGAAAGCCAGCATTGGTGATGGGTGGTCCAAGAGTTACCAAACAGGAGTCCAACTTAGTCAGGAAGTTGGCTTGGAATCTTCCATCCCATCTCCTTCCCAGCCACAGAGGGAAGCTGGCCTTTCCACAAACTCTCCAGGGAAAGGCTCTGAGTGCTAGCAGATTCTGGAAGGCTTCATGCTGGACAAGGATTCAAGGCTTTGGTCTCACCACTTTCTGGAGGACCAAAGCTGAACAAAGAGAAGCAGCAGCAGGAGCAAGGAGAGAGGGGTCTGCTAGGCTCCTTCATTCTTCTGATCTCAATGCTACTCTAACCATGCAGACAACTTCTCTGCTTCTGCCTACCTGAGGCCTCAGTCTTGCTGGCAACCCTTTCCCGGCAAATGGAAGCATGTTCCTGTGTCAGAAGTGGTTGCGTCAAGTCTCTGGCTTCCAGAGCAGTGGGGCCAGCCAGGCAGGCAGCCATTTATAGGATCAAGGATCAAGAATTGCCTTTCAAATTGGGGGAAGAGCTGCCAATTTCTTTAAAAGGGTCATCTTGGAGAGCTGGTGCTCTTCAAAGAAGCCATGTGGGAGCTTCCCAGCAGTGTTTCCCGGTCTGAAGAAGGGCCAGTTCCATTCAGAATCAGCATGAGAAAAAAATACATCACCTTATCTATGTTTTTCTCTTTCAGTTGTGACACATGTGTGTTTTTCAGCATGACAGATGATCATCCAGAAAAGAGTGTGCCGGGATGGATGCGCTTGTCATGGCACGGGGGGTCTGGATCGTTAACATTCAGGCAGCACATCACACCAATTGTGCACGGTGGTTCTGATCCCACAAACGACACTCACTCATTCCGTGGGGCTGTTTGCTTATGGTAAACAAGCCATACACAGCCTAAAACATTACGCGGGCATAATGAGCGCTAACCAGCCTCCGCGGCCTTCAAAACTACAATTTTGTAGCATTCACATGCTAGGTTGGTCACAGCAAATTGCATAGCATGTCAATTAAAAATAAGGCTCTGTCTGCTTAAACCCCACATGTAAAGAGACGGATTCCTTTTGTGTTATTATTATTATTGACAGAGGGAAAGGGTTAAAATACTAGTCCATGCCTGCTGTCTCAAGGCCGCTTGGACAGGAGTCTTTCTCAACAGCCTCACTTAGCCTGTTCTGAGGGCTGTTTTCTTTCATTTTGAACACCTGACCTTCACCTCCTTATTAAAGTAAGTTCAGAAGAAATATCTGGGTATTCCTACTTAATTAAGCAACTTCTCGTGCTTCCTTCTTGTGAATGAAAGTGTTCCTTAAAAGCCAAGTTCTAATGCATAACCAGCAGGTGTATTTTGGAGAATTCCTCCCTTCCCAGCCTCCCCCCCCCCACTCCATTTCAGAATAGGGGCCCATGCCCAAGGGGCCTTGGGAGGCACAGGGGTGAACCTAAACAGGCTTGCTGGGGCTGCAGATGGAGCAGCCTCATCCATCCCAGGGATGAGAAGGGTTCCAATCACGGCACACCAAAGGTCTCCATTTAACTAAATTAAATTGCTTTTAATTTAAGTTGGGAATGTCCATCAAAGGCATCTCTGACTGCTTCTGGCAGTTCTTGCCCAGGGTGTGACCTTCTTCTCCTCCCATTCCTCTTCCAAAAATGGCCTACTCCTTTGGGTGCTTGATGAATTACCAAGTGCAAAGTGTGTATTTATTTTCCTCTGAATCCATCGGAGAGACATTGAAAAGGGATCTGTCCCAGGTTCCTTATCTGCTTGGCATTATCAGCGGAAGAATCTTATCACTGTAATTACCATGTCCAAAGTTGGACTAATTGCCTTTCTGGAGCCATCTTGCCTCCTGTCTGCCTGCTGTAGAGGCACAGCAAGGAGGAAGCAGACTAGAATTTGCATTGGACAGGCTGCTCCCCAGAGGAGCAAATAGGAGCAGACAGCTGTGGCATTTACACCTCTGGCAACAATCGTCCCCCTCTGCCCAAAAGCTGGGAATCCATCAATTTGGAGAAGAGCCGTTTCCTACAGCCTGCAGCAGAGCCACCACGGCAGCCATGTAGGAAAAACTCTCTACTATTCTCCTGAGGAATTGCTTACACCAGATGCCAATCTCTGCCACCTCTGGAAATCTCTCTGGGTCACATTCCTTGTTTTCTTCCCATCAAAACATTAAGACATTATTAGGGCTCCCTTGGTTTGATTTGGTTCATTGGTTTGGCCGATGGGATTTATTTTTACATATATTGCATACTTTGACAGCTACTTCAAACCATACCTTGGAAGGCAAAAAAAAAATGCCATTATTAAACTCCAAGACAAACAATTCAAACATGAACATCTGTGGCTTGTCCAGTCAACTCAAACATTTCCTCCTTGAACGGCCATGGAGTGCCATGACATCACAGCAACTCAGCCAATGGCTACAAACTGTCACAGGAGGCAGAAAACAGAGGCATAACACCATCATGTGGACAGACTCTGCACTGCTCTTCACACACAGTTGATGAACATCAACAGTTGTACAGAAGGTAGAAATGGGATGCCTTGTTCAGATGACCTAATGGCTGTGTTCCTTGAGCCCCCTCTGGTTAGGACAAGCTTTCATGGATGCCATGATAAATTCAAGGCACAATCACAGAAGGGAAGGCCAGGAACTGATTTTACAAAGAGCTCCACCAGCCTGAGAGAAGCCAGCAAATGGGAGGGAGATGTCCACCCTCTGACATTCATGCAGAAAGGACATGGTTAGGCAGGTACGGTGCTCTTCCGATGAAGCCCTTTACCTGGCCTAGTTTGTCGCACCCGTGATGGACCACAATGTTCTTCCTATCTGAGAAGTGAGCTTTCAAAATAAGAGGGCACCAAATCTCCTTTGGATCCACAGCAATTAGTGCCTATTTGTCTCTGTGGTTCCAGATGATGTTTAGTGCTTGAAAAGGAGGAGGGGAGAGTGGCCCCTGAAAAAAAAATGATAAAAAGGAAAGAGAGATGTAATTGAACTGCTCTTGGGCTCCTGTGGGACGTGGGTAGATGCTTCGCTTTGCAGCGTGATAAAGAGACGTCGCCTTGATCAGAGGCAGATAAGCAGACAAGCTGATTAGGTAGAGTCCCAGAGGCGAGGCCTAATTTTAGAGTCTGTTTGTTAACTAGCAGCCTTTTTTCTGATATTTGGTTTGCATACTGTATCATAATATCAAGCAGCAGGCCTTTAAGGGGGAAACAAGCCCAGGTTTGGGCAGGCACGATGGAGCAGGTAACCCCCTGCAGGAGCTGGGGAGACACTCCTGCCCCATGTGCAAGCAGCCCAACTGACGTGGCCAGAGATTTGGGTCCCTCGGGTTCCCTCGCTTGCCCAGATGTGGAGGTGGGCCCAAAGGCCTACAGCAGCAGCAGATGTCAGGAGGATACAGAGCAGGGTTGTGAGCAGAGGCCTTTTGCGTGGAGATGACCTTCCCTGAAGGCAGAAGAGCAGACCTTGGTCACTGTTCTCTGGTGGGAAGAGCTTCTGCTTCTGAGTTTGAATTCATTTCATCAGTTGACCAGCCTGGATGACGATTTCTCCTTGCCTCGCAACTGTTGCTTCTGGTAAGCCTGGATCATTCTTCCTGCAAGGTGCCAGACAGGGAGAGAAATATATGGAAGTTGTCTCTTTGATCATCTCATTTCATCTCATCTCATCTCACCACACCCCAACCTTCTTTTGAGGAAGCCACAGATATCTCAGTTGTCCAATTGATCTCTTTGGCCTCTGGGCCTCTCCGCCTCTCTTTCCAGCCTGACCCTGTGCATTCTCCTGGTCTCCTGCCATCCCAGGAACTGAATGTTCAACCTCACCTTTACTGAATTGACGCCCATCCTTTTCCCATCCCGCAGGCTGTCCTCTTTCTCCCTGCCTTGGGGCTTCAGCCACACCTGGAGGACTGTGTCCAGCCAACAGTCAATCTCCACCTTCTCTGAGGATCCTTGGCCAGCCCAAAAGGCCACAAGTCCCCTTTTATTCCCTTTCAAGTATAAACTCTGAAACAGACCCAGGCAGGAGAAAACAGCCACAAGTAATTGTGGAAGGTTTATCTTAAGAAAAAGAAATGGAAAAGTGGCATTTGGGGCGGGCGGAATGTTAATTATTATTTCTGCCTTTAAAACACATTTTAGCATATAATTGCACATTATATGTAACCCTTGCAGGTTGGTATGTTTGTTTGACACAATTGGGGAGGGAAATTTGCTGCATCTTATAGCAACCAATTGAATTAAGCTGCAGAAAAGTACGGTAGCCAGTGGGAATTGCTGGCCTTCGAGAGCAATTCCTCCTTTCCATCACCCAGTCAGGAGGAGAGAACGCCCTCTTCCAGGCAACACAAAGCCCTTCAAACCTTCCCAGAATGCCTTGGGCAGAACTGCTGGCACGATTGGGCTATTGGAGTTTTAACTGCAAACTTGAAACACAACCAGAGAACCAAAGTTATGTGGAAGGGACCGGGGAGCATCCCCACTCCACTCCCCCTGGGGCTGCAGAATGTTGTGGCGGTGCCAGTCCTTCTTCCAGTCCTTCTTCCAGGTTCCAGTCCTTCTTGAAGGTGCTTTCCCCAGGATCCTAAAAGGCCTGGCTTTCTGAAAGAAAGTCCAATTCCTGTTGGGCAGCCTTCCTGTGCCCAGGATGGCTGCTTTGGGGGTGTCTGAGGAAGGCCACCACAGAAGGTGGAAGTAGCTGTGAAGTGGCTCTGATTAGAAATGACAGGGACCCATCAGGAGGCTTCTCCTTTTCAACTTCTTCTCCTGTAAGGAAAAAAGCAGGCTGGAGCGGCTGGAAATGTTGTGGTTCCAGATGAGAAACATGAAGAAACAGAAGAAGATTGAATGTCTGTCTAGAAGCACAATGTGGGTTGTATACTTTAATCACACCCAGTGTTTAAGGCAAGGCCTGGTCTCTTGGCCAACCGGACATCTTCTGCAGAAGATCGGCCTGATATCACCCTCCATTTCCTTTTTCTCTTCCAACCAGCTTGCCTATTTGGGTAATGACAGTTTCTTACTCTGTGCTAGATGGTCACCAAAAGAGACTCTAGGTTGGAAGCTAAGATTATTTGGGTCATGTTGTGATGATTGTTGTTGTTTGGGTATCTTTGGGGTTACGAAAACCCAGGGAAGAAAAACCATAGCTGGATGGGATGGAGAAGATCCAAAAACTGGTCTTCCTTGAGAAGAAGGGATGAGGTTCACAGGAGAAGGATGAAACCAAGAGATTATGCCTGCTTGAAAGAGAAATTCATTACATTATTTCTCACCCCTTGTTCTCTCTCTCTCTCTCTCTCTCTTTCTCTCTCTCTCTCTCTCTCTCTCTGTGTGTGTGTGTGTGTGTGTGTGTGTGTGTGTGTGTGTGTGTGTAGAATACAAAACTGGGTCAGGTGAAGTTCTGAGCCAGAGGGATCCTTTCATGCGTAATGAAAGGGGAAGGAAGGAGGTGGGGCTGGACTAAGGCACTTCCCTGATTGGCAGTTTCTGGATCTTCATGAAGGTCGCTTCTGAATTGGGCAGAGTGAGAGGGGCACCTCCCCCTCCCCCTCAGCCATCCTGCTGTGGAATCCTGGTGGGATCCCCCTGGGTACAGAAGAAGAATCAGCCCAAGAGGAGATGCTTTGGCCGAGAGCCTTTCAGCCAGGCATGCCAGTGGCCAACTTCCTCTTCCAGGAGAAACAGATCCTGCCCCAGATAAATGGGGATGGATGGATTTGGTCCTTGATTTATGGACCTTCCCTGTTCAATTCTAGAGGTATTCATTCTAGCCTGGGGGTGTAGTTCCAATTGGCTAAACTGTCAGGGTTTCATTGCAAGGGAGGGACCTGGCATAGAAGCTGCTTCTTCCCCAGTGCCCATTCACAGGAGAGGTCCTGGATGGTGGGGGCTGAGATTGCCATGGTGGAAGGTCTGCTCTCAGCTGAATCCTTCAGGTACAAAGACTTTGGTGGCGGCAAAGGCCAAAGGAGCAGAGAATTTAACAGGGTGGGAAGGAGGAAAGTTAAGTTACAATATTCTTACTAGAGCAAACAATATTTTAAAACAAAAAAATGAGCTGTCAGCATTGAGCAGAGTGATTTCCTGGTTCCAGCTCATAAGGTTCACTTATAGCTTCATTGGCATCAAAGGCCCAACATTTTGGTAGGAGCTCCTCATCTTCCCCCTCCCATCCCAGGTTTATTCATAGATATCAGTTGCTGCGATCAATACAAGTCACCTCTTCAGCCTTAAGAAAAGAAGCCAGTGATTGTCCGGCCATCTGCAGTGAATCCTAGCCAGGAGCATTTTGTTTCTAATGTGTCACAGATGGACACAATCTGGTCTTCAGATTCACTTATTCCAACCAATTTCATGCTAGACGTAATTTATATGTTCCCATAACTGGTTTTGCAACCAAAAAAAGTGTATATTTGGTATGTAAGATGGTTTATGAAATGGCCTTGTACACCACAAATGTCCTGTTCCTCCTTTTAGTGGATTATATCCAGACTTTGCTAAAATTCCCAATACTAGATTCTAAGTCCAAGTATCTCACATCCAAACCCAGCCAGATGCCAGCAGACAAGTCTATGCAAAGCAAAGTGAAATACCGACCTTGCAGGTTGAATCCATGACCGTTCCTTCCCTGTCGTTTAAGACTTCTTGTGAAGAAATAGCAGTCAGGATGTGTCATTTCAGCTCAGAAGAACCCCCACAGACACACACACCCCAATAATGGCTTTCAAGGCTTTCACACAGAGACCAACCTTTACCTTACATTGAAGAGGGGCAGGGAACCTGGACCTTCTGCACATCAGGTAGGTGCTTGCCTGGTAAGCTTTGGGTAGCCTTGGCTTGCTTCCTCTGCACAGTTTTCAAAGCTAAGAACTGGAGGATCAGTCAACTAGAATGGTCCAGAATTGGGTCTCTCCACAATGAGTTAAAACTAGTCTAAGGTGGGGTGGGTGGAAAAATGTCCAGCTGGACCTTGGGACTTCATAAACATCAGGACTTGGCATCTACTTAAAATCACAGCAACAGGGAGACAATTGACCAACTTGGTCCCTCAAGAATGTGGAAGTAGAACTTCTCAATATGTAGCCACTGAGGTTGTGCTAAAACACACATGCACAGGCTTTCTTAGTGGGAAGTGGCTTTCTTTTCTCAATCTCCCCCGAGTTCTTCCCAGCACCATTCCTAACCCTCTTACTCTCAAGATTAACTTCAAAATGCAAAATGCATACAGACGGGAGGTTGAACAACTAGCTTTCTGGTGCATCCAGAACAAAGTGGAACTGAACAACTCAAAACCGTAGAAATGGTGGTGGACTTTAGGAGAAACCCTCCCATAGACCTTCAAATTTCTAGGTTCTACTATATCTCAAGACCTAAAATGGACACCTAACATCAAAAACGTAATCAAAAAAGCACAACAAAGAATGTTCTTTCTGTGCCAACTCAGAAAGCTCAAACTTCCCCAGGAGCTGCTGATCCAGTTCTACAGAGGAATTATTGAGTCTGTCATCTGCACCTCTGGTTTGGTTCTGCAACCCAACAAGGCAGACACAGACTTCAGAGGATAATTAGAACTGCGGAAAAAACAATGGCTACCAACCTGCCTTCCATTGCAGACCTGTATACTGTACAAGGCAAAAAGAGGGCTGTGAAAATATTTACAGACCCCTTGCATTCTGGACATAAACTGTTTCAACTCCTACTCTCAGAACACTGCACACCAAGACAACTAGACACAAGAACAGCTTTTTCCCAAACGCCATCACTCTGCTAAACAAATAATTCCCT